>PVIR01034584.1:0-17085 GCA_004026965.1 Petromus typicus
AAAAAAAATAAAATAAAATAAAATAAAATAAATAAAATTTCGAGTTCAGTTATCCCAAACTTGCGCAGGTAGCCTCAGCATTTTTATCCTTCCCCGTCAGCCTCCCAAAGTGCAGGATGACAGGCGTGTGCTGACATGCTTGGCACAAGCAGGTGTCTTATTCTCTATGACTCTGCAGCACAGACACGGAGCCTATGAGTGAACACACGGATAGGGGAGGACAAGGACACACCAGCGGCCAGCACATCCCCTTCCGTAACATCTGTGGAGCTCCAGTTCATCTTTCTGTCTTGCATATGCAAATAAGAAAGTCATGCTTTTTCATGATCCTTTCTTTCCTTTCCTTGTGTACTTGGAAATAAACTCAGATCAGAAAAAGAGAGGCGGATCCCTTACCCCCCTCTTCACCTCTTTTGAACCTAGGGCCCTGCTGAGGCTTTCTGACAGCCAACGCCATTTTCAGAAATGGGCGCTGATGCAGGAAGTATGACACAATCTAGCATTTCTCTTATCTGGCAGGGTGGTCTGGTGGTTTGTACCAAGGCTGTGTAAGTCGGAAGTCTGGCTTTCTATTTCTAGGACAGAAGGGAAACTATGTCACAACAGTCTTCCCAGCTCTGCTGCCTCTCGCTTTCTCTTTCTCTTGGCCCACGTGAAACTGTGAAGGCTGGCGGTACAATGATGAAAGATAACTCGCAGAAATGCAAGGTGAGGGTGGTGAGCCGGAGCGAGGTTTGGGGCACAGGGTAGGAACCTACAAGGAGGACTAACCACATCAAACCGACCCCGTTCCTCCCGCGCTACCACCTGTAAGCCTGAAATCGAGGGGGGCTCTCGAAGGTGAAGATTCGTTGGCTGCACAGCGCCCCATGTGAATCCCGCTCTGCGATCCAGAAAGCCATTCTGAAGTTGGGAAGTGGGCGGGGTCTTTGATCTGAACAGGAAGAAGGAAGGGAGGAGAGAAAGAGAAAGAACAAAGATGACAACCAATTTGACAGAATCGGACAGGGAACAAAAGGAAGAGGACAGCATTCGACCTGATCTTTGGAAGGGCACAGAACTCTAATGACACACTTTCTTTATTGCTGGGCCTGGGACGGTCGCCATGGCGGCTTTGGAATGGCCTCCAGAGAGGTTATCTGTGTTAAACCTGCCTCTTGCAGATAGAAGCATAAATCTCCGAGGAATTCTATTGCATCGTAGACTTCAAAGTCTGTAGAGATTTGAAAGGCCTTGAAATCAATAGAAAACTTTCAACATTGAATCTGTCAAGTGATCCTGGTATCACTATACAAGGTCCTGGGCTGTATCTAGAAAGAACAAAGCAAACTGAGGGAAAATGGTCATTTAACATGCCACTTCCTTCCTTATTTCTACCCTCCCGACCCTTAGGTCTCCATTCCAGCTACTGTAGCTGCTTTACCAACCATAAATCTGCGAGACCTTTGGAGTTATCGCGAGAGTGAGACCCTGCAGTAGTTTTAGGCCGGGGCTTGGGCTGAGCGAACAGATCCCATTCACCATGAGGTTGGGTTGGGTTGCATTGGGTTCTGAGCATTTTTCCCTCTACAAGGAAGGTTCAGATCTGGAATCATGTTTTCCAGGTGCACTGCGTGTGTAATACGCAGTCTGGCAGGCTATGGTGGGAACGTGGGGTCTGTGAGATCTCAGCGTTCGTATCTCAGCAAACACCAGCTGGCACGGTACTGGCGAGGGTGCTCTGAAGAAAACCTGGAGAAGCAACACTAAGAGAAAGACACGAGCTTTGTAGGTAGAAAATCCAGATTGAATTCAATCTCGCCTACTTTTTTTCCCACCTCTACTTTTATCTATAAATGGAGTTTATAAACTCTCTTGGGGCTGTTATGAGAATGTATACATATGTATATATGTATATATACATATATGTGTATGTATGTGTATATATGTATGTATATATGTATATTTGTGTGTATATTTATATATATATAAAATAGGCAGATAGTTGCAATGTATTTACCACTATCTCAGAGCACATGTATAGACTTAATCTTTTTTTTTTTAGAAACAGAATCTCACTATATTACCCATCTTTGAACCCCTGGGCTCAAGTGATCTTCCTGTCTCAGCCTCCCATGTAGCTGGAACTACAGGCATGTACCACTATGCCCTGCTCAAGACTTAATTTTTAAATACTAAAGAAAAATTTTTAAATGTTTTCGCTGGACTTCCTGCTTGCTGATATTCATGGAGAGAAAGCTCCCGTCTGGCAAAGACGATCAAAGCTGAGGAGCCCATTTCAGAATTGTGACCAAGAACTGTGATGTTCTCCTCTGATGTGGAGCCCAGCAACATTAAGCCAGGTCCCCACACTTCTCCGCCAGACTGCCACAAAGCACTTGTCTCATTTTCCTCCCAGTGTCTCCCCATCTCTGTGACAGATGAGGTCACTTTACCTGGCTGTAAACCTATCTGAACCCATCTGGCTGCCTGTAAGGCAATTCCCCAAGTCCTAATTACTGCCAGATCAAGGGAATTTCCAGAGGACTGAGTGTCCCAAGGAGAAGCAAAGTTTAAGGGGACATCTGTCCCCTTTAACGACCACAGGGAAGAGCAGCGAGATGGCAGAAGTGTTCCTGAGAAGCCCTCGCAGGCCCCACTGGAGTGAGAGAGCAAACGAATGATGATGGTCAGAGGGGGTGAAAGCGGAGCCCAAGAGTTTTCACTGAGCTTCTGGCCTGCAAAAAAGATGATGGCACTGCTAGCTTCACAAGATGGTGCCCCAAGAGCCAGTTTCAGCTCCCCTGGCAGCAGCATCCAATTCTGAGACTGCTCACTAATTCAGATTATGCATTCATCTGACACATGCACTGAATGATGTGCTGGGCTGGGCATCAATAGGATGCAGAAATTAGTATTGATACTTGTGAGTCCATAAGAGACAGTCACTTGGATTTGCTCCCCAAACCATTAGGGGTGGTAGAGGATGTGACATGGGGTGTGGGTTCCCTGCAGCAGGAGCCAGGGGAGCCAATCACATCCTGCCCATGTTCACTTGTCGGCTTGGGTGCTTTAGGATTTCCTCTTGATGCTTCTCTGTCAAATAAGCCAGCCCAACTGTGCTGGCTCTGAGATCTAAACTACTGATTGAAATTTCTGGTCCTTACATAGAGTAATAAGGAATTAGAAATCAGAAATTTTAAAACACATTTTATAATACCTCGTGACCCTGCTTTGGACTGTCAGCTCCTAGAAGGGTCCACACCCACATTCCTTGGTTTTTTTCCCTCTTTGCAGGAAGCTTAGGTATCACCTTGCTTTGGCTTCTTGTTGCCAGGTCCAGAAATAAGGGCCCAGAAATAATAGTAATCTGGATTGCAAAGTGAATTCTTCTGGTTCTTTTGCTTTTTTTTCCCCCAGAACTTAGATTCAAACTCAGGAACTTCTGCTTACAAGGCAGGTGCAGCACCACCGAGCTAAATCCCTGGCTGAATTCTTGTGGTTGTTAAGTATAGTATCAACAAATAAGTTTAAAATAGTTTGAAACTGTGCTTTGGCCCACACGGTGGACCAGCCAAAAAGGTATCAGCATGCTGACTTTAACCAGTGGGCACTACTTCACCACTTTTGGTCTAGAAAGAGTCAAGAGCTTGGATCCTTTCCCATCTGCCTTCTGTGGCTTGAAGAGGTTGCAAAATTCTTTTCTTTTTTTTTTAAGACAGGTTCTCGTTTTGTAGTTCAGGCTGGTCCTGAGCTCAGCCTTGAACTCACAGCAATCCTCCTGCCTCTGCCTGCCATGTGCTGGGATTACAGGCATGAGCCACCACGCCCAGCACTGTGGTATGTGGTTCTGATTGCTAGTGGGCATGAGTCTCCGTGCCCGGCATTGTATGTGATTGCCGGGGATCACACCTGGGTCCTTGCACTTGCAAGGCAGGAGCCAGAACCACGGAACTAAATCCTCAGCCCAAGATTGCTAAATTCTCTAGAGAACAATTTTCCTCAATTTATGTTGAGATTTTTTTTTTTTTCCAGTACTGGGGACTGAACCTAGTGCTTTTCCCACCCACCCCACTTATGAGACAAAGTCTCACTAAGTCCCTGTCCTGTCCAGGCTGGGCCCAAAATGGCAATTCTCCTGCCTCAGTTTCCCAGGTGCCAGAATCACAGATGTATACCACCGTGTCTAACTTACATTGATATTTTACAATTCAGTATTTTTCCAACTCTGACAGTCTGTGCCTGTGTTTTAGAACTCTATGTCATGAACAGGGTATTGGCTCATGAATCTACCACTGGTTTCACGTTTAAATCTAGAAAATGTAACCGTGTCCTTTTTGTTGGGGGCAGGCAGGCCTCGAAGGAGCACTGCCTAATTACTGACCTCTCCTCCTTTTGTACTAGAACAGCCAAGAAAGACACAAGGCCACGGAGTAGGCATTAAACTATCAGGGTGTCTCTGTTGTGAGAAAACGAAAGAATGGCCTCTCTCTCATCTTGTGGCCAAAGCCGGGGCCCCCTGTCCCCTTTTTCAGAGTAGGCCAAGGGACCTTACATGACAGTCATGTTGAGGACCCTCGCTGAGCTCCCAGGCCACTTGCCTGGCCCAGAAGCAGCACACACAAAACAGCTAGCACTCCCCGCGCACAGATCGCTACACTCAAGGAGCTCCAGAGCAGCGTCCCCACCTTTCTGGCTCCAGGAACTGCTTTTGTGTGCGCGTGGGGTGGTGCAGGGTTGCTCTCTGATGATTCAAGTGCATTCCGTTTATTGTGTACGTTACTCTCGTCATCGTGCACTTTATTATGAGGAGATTTTCGTAAGGAGCTCACAACCTGGACCCTTGATCCGCACGCAGGTCACAGCAGAGTCTGAGCTGCTGTGAGAGTCTAACACCTCAGTTACTGGAACCGGAAGTGGAGGCCGGGTAGAGGAGCGGCGGGACACGTCTGTGGTCCCAGGTCCCTGTTTTGGAGGAAGCACCGCTTCTGCCAGCCCTAGGATGCATTTGCAAGAATGAGAAAAGCTGCCCCTTTCTCAGGCCAGACAGCAGCACCAGCCTCCAGAGCGTGGCAAACAAAAGACGAGTTGGGATCGAGCCAAACATCTGCTCTGCTGCTCAACCCCAGAGTGGCCTGCGCGGGAGCCCATCGGAAAGGCTGAGGACCTAGAGGTTCCTGCTAGAGCCTGGAGGTCACTGTAAGTTCTGTGTCTCTACTATCCCATATGGCACCACTGGCTGCAATGGGATGACTTAAATTTACATTTAAATTAATTTAAATTAAATATAAGTAAAAACTTCATCCCTATGTTAAGTGACTGACCTCGACCCGTGGCCAGTGGCTGCCATGTTGGAAAGTGCAGGACATTCCCGTTAGCACTCTAAGACATCTCGGGCAGCGTTATCCTTTCGAAAGAATCACTTTCAGGTGGATTAGTCACCTCTCGGCCTCTTCCGCTCACCTTTCTCACCGCCTGTCCTGCCATTTCCACGGACTCGCTCTTCAGCCTTCCAGACCACTCGCTTCTGTAGGTCGTGTTCAGTCACCGTACCTTTGCTTCCTCCGGCTTAAATGTCCTTTCTCTACCAGCAACTACGCATCCAGTTAGTTCCTGTGATCTTCCAGGACCAGATCACATGGAAAAGCCCCAGCTGGGTGTGATAGCACAGGCCTGTCGGGAAGCTGAGGCAGAGGGATCACGAGTTGGTACCCACCATGGACAACTTTAGCAAGGTCAAATCTCAAAAAACAAAAGAAAACAAGGGCACTCCTTTCTCCTGAGAGCTCCCAATGCTGCACGCTCATCATCACAGCACGTTTGGCACTGGTTCAGCTTGGCCTGGCTTGTCACCTCCTCGCTGCAATCCGCAAGCAAACACCCATCTTACTCACTCGGCATCTCCGGAGTCTAAAGACCCACAAACCTTCTGGGGAAAGTCTCTCAAGCACCATCACTAAGGCTCTGGTGGGACAATCATATAACACTAGTTTTAACACTACCGATCACTTTAATAATTTGTTTGTAGTCATTCAATGATATTTTTCATTGCAATGCATTGGTCAGTGTGTGCTCAGGACCTGTCTGCACTCTGCTAGGTGGATAACTGTTTTCCTTTTACCTCTGGATGTCTTATGACAAAACTCTTTCTTCCTGAGAAGAGACATCTTGCACTCAGAACTAAAAGAGTGGGCCGAGTGGGGGAAGGGAGCCAGGTCATCAAGCGCAACCTGTAGCCCACCCCCACCCCCGCCCCCGTCTCCCCACCGCACAGAATTCTGGGAAGGACACTGCAAGACAGCAGCAGAGATTGTCGAAGTGCCAGTCCCTGACTTTCTACCACAGCTGCCTTGGGTTTATCTTTCTCTGCCCCCATCCTCCTTCCTCGTCCGACTTTCTTGTTTTCCATTTTCCTCACCTCCGCACAGGCCGTAGATCCCTCAATGGGTCCCCCAGGTGCCATGCGGCCCACTGGGAGGACTCAGCCCACAGAGATATTTGATGTGGTTTCTGAGCTCCTCTGGCCACATCTATGCCCCCTCCCAACCCACAGGAAACTTCTCTGTTGAGTGCTTTGAGGGCTAGACTCTAGAGCAAGTACAGACTCCAGAGCAAGTACCAACTCTAGAGTAAGTGTGGACACCCAGCACGCATTTGAGGAGAGGACGGGAGATCTCTCTCTCCAGCCAGCCTTCCCTGCCCAACTTTAGGCCACCTGTCCTTGTGATTTGAACCTTGACAGCCCAACTCTGAGCCCTTCTGTTCCTGGTCAAGTCTGAAGGCTGAAAAGGAGCAGAGCAAAGAGGAGCAGCTGAAGAAAACCAGGTCACAGTGATATTGTCAGAGCCTATAAACCTACTTGGGCCCAGCGCCAACCCCTGCCCTTGGGTTTTGCAGTGAAATGTATCAGTACATTCCCTGTTAGCTTCAGTTAGCTTGTTGATGTTTTTCCATCACTTTTAGCCCAAAGCATCCTAACCCAAGGCTGAAACAGCTGAACACAGCCTCTCTCCAGACCCATTTGCTCTTTAATATGGAGCAAGCTCCTGGGTACCAAGAGAGAATGATACAACTTGCCCGGTAAGGCTCGGGCCACCCACTCCTGACCCTCCTGTGGATATTCTGGCAGGGATGGGCTGGCTGACCAAGGACCAGGAGGGATACAGAAAACCAGGTTTTTCCTCACATCTTGTTTCTCTGTATTCTGCATTAATAGTTTCCTCAGCCATTAAAAGAGTTCATTGAGTGCTGCCATTTTGAAAGACCTGGTTATACTTCAAAAAACTATCCATATATCTATCTATCTATCTATCTTTCTTGCCATGAAGAACTAAGTGTAGAAATGATCCTACTAGAGGAAGGCAGGTACCAATGACAATCATAATGAGAATTTCAAACCCTCTGAGGTTGATTCCATCCATGGCAAATCGCAAAAAACATGAATTATTATTAAATGTCAGTTACGATTGCTCATTTCTTCTTTTGTACAGGCATAAAATTTGAAGAATTAGCCGCTATGAGTACTAGTTAAATTAGGGAAAGTATTGCAACAACAGATCCCCAAATGTGCAATGATTCAACATAATTGAAGCTGGCTTCTGGTTCCCATGTGGTACTGAAGTGGCAGGCGGTTGGCAGGCCAGGCTTCCTCCGCAGTCACTCGGAGATCCGGACTGATGGAGGGTCTGCCACCTTCCGGATAGGAGGGACTGTCCTTCCAGCAAATGGGGTGAGGCAGGAGCACGAAAGGCCTTTGTGTGGGTGAGGCTTTATGGGCAAGATTGAGAGCAATGCTTGTCACTTCCCCCTCCTTCCATGGGATGGATGAGCTGCCTGTAGCTGAGTGCAAGAGAATCTGTGGAGTGTAGTCAGTGTGCCCGAAAAGAAGAGAGAAACGTCGATCAGGAAAGCAACTGTCTGTCCTTCCCGTACCAGACAGTGACGCTTTTCTGAACTCCAATGTCATACTTTGCTTGCAATTTCTCTTCAGCCTCATCTCTTGAGGCCTTTATAATGCCTGATAGATTCAGAAGCCAATTATTACCTTGCTGTACTTTCAGATGGATGCTGAATATGTACTAGTTGAGTGGATGAGTGAATCAGAAAGGCTGAAAATAAATGGAACTTAAATGCAGTACCTGGTTATTGTCTGTCAGCTGTAAATAACTAGGGGAAAGCAGATAAAGCTTAGCCTGAGATGTGTACCTTTCTTGACATTTTTGCATAACTGGTTGTCTTCTTTTACTATCTTAGTTTTACAGATACATAAATGTCACAGACAGGAAAGGAAAAGAAGTAAAAACAGGGCCAGGGATTTAGCTCAGCAGTTCTGGTGTCTGCCTGGCAAGTGCCAGGTCCCGAGTTCGATCTCCGATAACCACACACCACAGTGCCGGGTGCGGTGGTTCACGTCTGCAATCCCAGCCCTCGGGAGGCAGAGGCAAGAGGATTATTGTGATTTCAAGGCTAGCCTGGCCTTCATAATGAGTTTGGGGTCAGTCTGAACTACAAAGCAAGACCCTGTCTCAAAAAAAAAAAGAACAAGAAGAAGCAAAAATAGGTCCACATGCTCTTTTCTACTAAACTCAGCTATTACCATATCTGAAAGGTCAGAAGTGAAGGGCCCCAGAAAGTGACAATGCTTTTAACAGGGGCCTACCTTGGTATACCTGGGAAAACAGCACTCTTCATCTCTAGGTGCCCATGGATGCAAGATCCCTTAGCGCTCTGCCTCCTCTGACCCGGTGGGCCTGAGTGTTGAAAATCATCAGGCAGGCTTTTCAATCATATGGCTTCGTCTTGCAATACTGGCACCTTACTTCTCATTTTGAAACATGTATGTGCATTTTGATGTACTTTTACAGCCAGGATTTTACTGAGTCCTCACAAGGCTGTGCAGGTGGTGTGGAACCATCATCTTTTACAGTCCATGCAAGGGTTAGTGGTGCACACACACAAGTCTGGCGAGAACTAACCCCAGCTCCAGCCTGCCCACGGACCCATCACCCAGCTGGAGGCTGCTTTGTCACTCTCAGATCATCCTCTCTCTCAATTCCTCCTCCTGATTTCTATCCCAGCTCAGAAATAGAAAGAAACAAGCAGACAATCAAGATCCAGGAATTTTTCTTTCCCTCTAATTATCGCAGCATCTGTACCCCACCTCGGAAGTAGCCCCCCAATCGACAAGACATGTGTCCCCTCATCTTCCTACCTACCTGATTACCAACAGAAAACTTGCATAGTAAGCGGAGGATTTCTACTGTGATGAGCTCACTGTCATAGGAAGTAGACTCATTCCCCTCTAAACGTTCAGGAATGTACTTTGAATAGAGCACAACAGGGTTTTGAGTTGATTTGTTTTTTAAATTATACAGTGGCTTCCTCGCTTCTATAATCACAAGCCACTTGTTGGCACTGTGTCACTGGGGGCTTACGGAGAGGAAGGAACAGGGTGATTTCCACCTAATGATACACATAAAAAAAGATGAGAAATGAATGCTGAGCCACTAAGCCCACTGCTGTGTATATAACTGGTTTATGTTTAGTAGTGGCCACGGCAAGTTTCTCTGATTTGTAAGCACAAAATAAAGCATTTTCCTGGGGATTATTTCTAACCTGTACATTTTTTCCATATCCAGATTTGCTTTGACCCTGGAGGTAAACAGAGAGCAGTGCTTTTCACTAGCAGTTCCCAGAGTGCTATCAATCTCATTGTAAGGTCAATAATTAATTACAGTAAAGAGAAAGACACTCTTCATGCAGGACTCCCGTCCTGCTCTTTTTTCTCACCTAGTACTGAAGATTGAACTCAAGACCTTGCATTTGCCAGGCAAGTGCAGCACCACTGAGGTACATCCCCTGCCCTATTTTCCTGCTCTGAAGTTTGCATAACTGTGTGGCACCTGGACAGCTGTTGTTGTGTGTGTGTTTGGGTGTGCATGCATGTGTGCTCATGAAATAACCCAACTGAAGCTAGTTATACAACACCCAAGTAAAAATTCTAAGGGGAAAAACATCTAAATAATTAAAGTAACTGGATGAGCAGTGATATTAATGGAAGATGTGTCTTTTATTTTATTCTCTTTTTCTAAAATAACAGTATTGAGGTAGTATTCCTTAAATAATTTTAGATTAAGTCAACATAAAAAGGTCTAAGCACTCTAGCCTTTGTTCAACTTTTGCTGAGCATCTGGTATGTATGCTAAGGATGTAGGGTAAATAGGAAAGAATTCCTTCTTTCACGGAAGCTCTACTCATATAGAGAGACAGGCCATAAACAAGTGGCCATATAGATTGGTTAATTAAGTAATCCACAAATTCTTACTGAGAACCTACTAGGTCCAACATGACTTCATTTCGGGGTCAGCGATGAACATCTTTGCAGGTGAGGAACTTACATTCCAATGGGTGTGGATATTGTGCATTTCCCACTGCGATGAATGACTGTGAAGGTAAAGTACTGGGGACCTGACAGAGCCTGAAAGGTCCGAAATGAATTCTCCTCCAAAGTGACAATGATTCTAAGTGCCTCAAATAAGACAAGGCTTTGTTTTGCTGCCCAGGACTGGAGAGCTTTCTTGGATATGGCAGGAGTCCCCAGAGTGGCTCAATTCTTGGGGACATTCCCTGTAGAGGTCTGTCTCTCTGTCCCATCTGCTGCTGAGTACAATGTGATACAAAAGCAGCCGTGGGCGACACGTGGCCCCCAGGCCTCAGGTTGACAGTGTACAGAGGAATTTGGGAAGCGAGCTCCCATTAGTAGTCTTTGTCCATTTTTGCAGCAGTACACTGTTTCTGGAAAGTCCTGATACAGAAACCAACAAGGCCATCTCTCCCTGGCAGTGCAGACAGTAACTAATGGGCCTTCCTCCTGCAGATGGGAAACTGGAGCAGAGAAGACAAATCCAGCCTGAGCCGGTGGCCTCTGCTTCGCTGCTCAGAAGAAACTCGATTTCTGGTTTGCCCCTCAGACCCGGGAGCTCAGGGTCACCAACCTGAACCGCTTAATGCACATCACGGCTGGGTCTACTTAGAAATGGCTGAAGGCACTTAAATAGAACTCCCAACCTTTGTCCTCAGCCCCGAAACCACAGGTAAGTATTTAGGTCTGTGTTGTATCGATCATGCCTCCCACAGGCACCAGGAAAAATGCTGTGAAGCAAGTCAACTTTCCGGTGACAAGGGAAGTCATTCTCCTAATCCGCTCTCACTGGACAATCAGGTTGACAAAAACCATTAAGTTTTCTGAGATTAGAAATTCACTGTCACAGGGAGCCGTGTAGAGAGTTTTCCACTCCATTACACCCAGGACAATAACCAGAGGCCAAGTGACAGGAAAAGGCTGAAGCTTTTTCAAGTTTCCTGTGTCCTTGGGTAGAGGGAAATAAATTCACAAGTGTCTCCTTTTTGTGGGACAGAGAATATATATTATCTCATTAATCAACACCACAACCGATGAGGTGGGGTCTATTTGTTGTGCTTGACAGTAGAGTAAGCTGGGATTCAGCGAGATGGGTTCCCTGTTGAGATCACCCCATGGGCGACCAGGGAGTGTGCAGACAGTAGAAGCCCTGGGCTGGAGGGGTCTAGCAACTAATGACCCCTCTGATCTGATCCCTTGCTTTCCTCTGTTCAGACCCAACTATAATCATCCTTAAACTCACTTTCCTCTAAAAGAAGCTACACTTAGATGGCAACTAGGAGCCAGCTAGTACAGTGGACCATAGACTGAGTTAGGCTGGGCAGTGCAGGCCTATAATGCCATTTCCTGGGGAGGCTGAGGCAGGAGGATTGCAAGTTGAAAGTCAGTGAAACGCTGCCTGGGAAATATAAAAAGAGCCGTGGATGGAGCGCAGTGGTAGAGCACCCTCGGGTCTGATTCCTGGTTGGAGGGGTGTGAAGGTCTGTAGAGGCACCACAGAGCAGTGTCTGCTGGAGATTCTGCCTCCTGTTGGGTGGTTTCACCTCTCTAAGCTTTCTCCTTCTCTTATTCACAAGGATATAATAACCGGAAGCACCTACTCAAATGGGCTTTGAGGATTAAATGAGATCATGTGATTAAAGAATTCCACATACTGAGTGGCACATAGTAGGTACTTTGGGGGAAAAGTAGTCATTTGGTAACAGGAAGTGGCTTTATTTCTATTTCTAATATAGATTTATATAACCACATAGCTGAAAGTTTGAAAAATGCAGTAAGAAAAATACCCATGTATTTTCCTAACTGTTATCATTATGGTGTAATCCTTCCCATATTTTTGTGATGAATCTATTTCTCCCCAGAGATATAGTTATTTCTATAATAGCCATGCATCCTTCTCTTTTTAATGTAGCATTACATTGAACTCATTTATGCAAAGGCCAGGGAATTAGCTCAGTGGTTCCAGCACCTGCTTCACAAATGCAAGGTCCTGAGTTTGATCCCTGGCACCAAAAATAAAAAAATCATTTATGCATGTTGCTAGAGCCTTTATGTTAATTGCTATACAATCAATAGTCCATTGTGTGAATATTCCACAATTTACTTTGACTGATATTTAAATTGTTTTCAATTCCTCCTCTTATAAGTAACATCTGGATGAACGTCTTTGTGTGTACAGTGTTTGTACATATCTCCATCTGAACACGCAGTACAGTGCACGGAAATCTTGTCTCCGTGTGGCTGTCTCCCTAACAACACTGGAGCTACTGGGAGTCGGGAGCAGGTTTGCTGTTGTTGGGTTTCCAGCTTTCAGTACACGTCTGACACTGAGTCTGAGTGTTGTGCCAACACTTTTGCCCTGCTATGAATCATGACTTTGTAGTTTTCATTCAAATGGATTCCCAGAAATAGTATTATTGAGTTAAAGTACATGTTCTTGGAGGAGGTTCCATAATTAGAATATTGCCAACGGCTTCCCAAAGAAGTTGCACTAATTGGCCCTAGCTGACCAGTGAGGAACAACTCTTCACTGTCCAACACTATGCTCTTTGTTTAAAAAAAAAAAAAAAAACTCAGGGAAATAAACTTCCAGGGCCAAAAAGGACAATCATACTTTTGAAGAAGAGGAGAACATGGTGGGAAGACTTTCTTTACCAAATTTCATCATGTATAAAGTACTGAAGTAGGTGCCATGTTAACACAAAGACGCGCAGAAAAAACAGTGAAATAGAACAGCGAGCCCAGAAACAGACCTGTACATATTTGCTGTATGCCAAAAGTTGCCCTGCCAAACAATGGAGAAGGGGTGGTTTTTTAATACATGGTACTGGAAAAATTAAATATCCAAAAAAGAAATGGAGCCATGTATAGTGATTCACACCAACAATCCTAGAGCTCAAGAGGCTGGGAAAGGACTGGCACAAGCTCAAGTCCTGGGCTACATATTGAAATGTCAGAGGGGGAGAAAGAGAGAGAGAGAGAGAGAGTTGAACTCTACTGTATACCATGCACAAAATGTGAACTCCAGATGGTCTTAGAACTAAATATTAAAAAGGTGAAAAAAGAGAGCTTTTAAAAGATCATACAGGACAATATTTTCATGATCTTGAGATGGATAGGAAGTTCTTAAACAACATATTTAAAGCTTGATGTTTTACTACAAAAACAGCAAAAGACATAAGAGAAAAGTGAGGAAAGATAAATGTGACATAGACAAATTACAATAGAAGAACTGCAGCCAGCAGAGGTAGAAAAAATGGTAGGTGACCCCCTCGATGAGGGGAGAAAGATCTGAACTGACATTTACCAAAGTGGAAATCCCAGAGATCATGTGACACTTGAAAATAAGCTGAGCATCCACCAGGAGTCAGGAAAAGGGTAACTAAAACTCCATCGATGCCACTGCAACTTACAACTGGATAAAAGTCAAATATAATGAAAGTGTTGCTAAGAATTTGGAGCAACAGAACTTTCATCTACTGCTGGTGGGAATGTACAGTGAAAAATGAGCACTGTCTATGAAAATTGTTACAGGGGCCAATTCTACAGCACAAGGACCCCTCTCCTGACCATAGATGCTAAAGCTTGGAAAGCATTTCCCAGAACAGATCCAAAGCTGTTTTCTTGCACGCTTAAGGTTTGAGAATCACAGCTACTGAGAAACACACACACACACACACAAGGATATATGCACAAGTGTTTGTAATGGTCTTATTTGTCATAAACTCAAACTGAAAACACCTCAAACATCCAGGAACAGTAAAATGTCCAAATGTAGTAAAATAGATAAATAGAATCATATTCACTATAAAAATGAGCAGACCAGAGCTTTATGGAATATGCACAAATATATAAAAGATAATACTGAGCACAAGAAATAAACACAAGCCCAAAGTTATATGGACACTACGATTCCTGATAGCATAACGTTCAAGAAAAATGAAATGATCAGTTGGGGTGAATACTTAAGTGAAAAAGCAGGAAGGTGGGGGAAGGAAGTTATCGCCACTAATGTCAGGACCATTGTCTTTCAGGGGAAACAGGGTTGTGTTTGGGAAGAGTTCCACAGAGACTTCTGCAGGGGTGCCATGGCCTATTTCTTGACCTGGGTGATTGGCACACATGTATTCATTTATGATCATTTGTCAAAGTTCACCATTTATATTTCATGTACTTTTTAATGTGTGATATACTTCACAATAAAAAATTAAAAAGAAAAAAATACTGTCAGGAACAGCCCCTTTCTGAGCTAGCCCTGTGTGTGGAACCTGCCAGCTGCACTTCACACCTTGACTTCCTGCTTGGCCGATTCCCTGTAGCCCACCCAACTGCAAGTTGCAAATTTATAGGCCAACTGAGCCCAGATGGTTTCCTGCGATAGCTGCTAGGGGCATAATAATGAATACACATCTCCCCGCACGGTCCTGAATGCGTTTTGGCAGGATTTTTACTGCAGGCAGTAAAACCTTGTTACAAAGTCCCTGGCCATCTCAGGAGCTTGGCCACAGTGCAGTCGAGCCACACTGCCTCTTGTTACAGACAGCCTGTCATCCTGTCCCACATAGCATTCCTGAGAACTGGCTTTTCTTCCATTGTCCTAGCTGGCTGTTTGATTGATTGCTACTAATAATCATTGTGTTTCAGAAACCCCAATTCCTGTCCTCACAGCTGGAACTTCCTCTTTGTACTAATTGGAAAAACATCCTCGGGGAAATGGGGCATCTTTATTGAGTCCAGCTTTGGCGATGACTACATCAACTGGCAAAATGAAGGCCACAGCAAAAAAGTGAAGGCACCAAGACCCTCCCAGGGCACTGGTCCTAGGCCTGAGGCCAAGAAGTCAGGCTGACCTGATAGACCTACAGACCCCCTTCTAGAGAAACTAAGACCCACATCGAAGAGAGACTAGCTAGAGAGGCTGGGTCAACCCAGGCTCAAAGAGCCATCCTACCTCATGCTTCCCAACTTTCTTTTCCTCCTTCCTTCTTCACCATATGTAGCCTTGAATAGTGGCCAATATTTGATATTAAATATAGTTATGTGACCAAAGTCTAATTAAAAAGACCAAATTCTAACTAAAAAGAAAGCCAACAGAATCGGCATCTGTAACTTCTAGGAAGGAGCCATAAAGGGAGGGCTCATGTCTTTCTCCCTTCTTTTCCTTGCTGTTGGTTGAAGTGTAGTTGGTACTTCAGCAGCCATTGGAACTGGATTCTATGCCAGTGGGTAGTGAGACACTATACTAGCCGTGATCTGACTTCTTGAATTTTTACAAAAGAGAAACCTTCTGCCTTGTTAAAGCTACTGCTTTGGGGAGTTTTTGGTCACTTGCAGTTTACCCAATCGTAACTGATACCAGTTTGGGGGATTTTGTTTTTAGGGAGAGGGTGGAGTTTGATGGTGGTGGACACATCTTGTTATTGTTTTTTGGCTTTTGTTGGTTGGTGATTAGTGATATGGGGGATCGAGCCCAGAACTTCATGTGTGTTAGGGAAGCACCCCATCACTGAGCTACATCCTAGCCCACAACATTTTTTAATAAGAGTAGAGAAGTATAAGCAATCTCGATAGTCCACAAGACAGGAAGAGTTAAATTTATTTACTCATTTGCATATGTATTTATCACATTTTTTTAAAACAGGGTCTCACTTTGTAGTTTAGGCTGGCCTTGAGCTCAGTCTGTGTGGCCCAGTTCAGCCTGAAACTCATAGCAATGTTCCTGCCTCTGCCTCCTGAGTGCTGGGAGGTATGAGCCTCCACGCCCGGCATTGTGGTGTGTTGTACTGATTGCTGATGGGCGTGAGTCCCCATGCCCGGCATTGTGGTGTGTGGTTACCAGGGACTGAACTTGGGACCTTGCACTTGCCAGGCAGACGCATGAACTGCTGAGCTAAATCCCCAGCCCATTTATCATATTTTTAAAAGAGTGCTACCATATGGTTTGCTCTGATCTAGGCTCTGATCTCTTGGGGATACAGAGATTTAGGATAAATCATGTCTCTGTCCTCAAGACCTGGTAGAAGAGGTAAGAGCCATAAATAAGTGGACAACTACGATGGGATGTAATTAATGAAACTTCAGAGGCTAATTTAAAACATTTTAATAAAAAAGGGATAATGTTGGTAACACTGCTAAAAACAGTGGGTTATTAAAGCTCACATATATTGACTTTGCTCTATAGATACATATATATCTAGAGAGAGAAAAACGAAACTGTCGTGTACTTCGTCTAAACACCTTGCACAGTACTGCATTTAGTAAGTAAACAATAAATGTCTAGTAAATGAAAAAGAATCTGACATAGGATCAACTATTTTTTCAGTATATTTTTCTGTACTTTCCAAACACTCCCCAATAAGTATATTTTATTTCTGTAATAAGGCAATGGCATCAGCATCAGCAAACTGTGAATTATGGAGTTGAAGATCAAGACAAAGTGTAGGGCAGTGACTTTCATTAGAATGCAAACTAAGTTGTGCTAAATAGACTCAAAAAGAAACTCAAGCATGAAATGTGACTTTGGCCTTTGCTCAGGGCAAGAGACTGGAAGGTTTACCCCTTGGCGTCACCCCATGCATGGTCTGGAAGCAGGAGGGAAGCTTGGCCCTGGGCTTTGTTCTACATTTTTAGTGGGGCAGGGCCCACTGCAGCCAAGTTATTAAGCACTGGCCCTATCACTTCTCTTC
>PVIR01034585.1:0-17079 GCA_004026965.1 Petromus typicus
GTGGACCCCCATGGAACAGCTGTGGGCCACCCGGCAGTGCTGCTTACCGAACAGGACTGCAGGTTGAGGCTCACAAGCTCATGGCAGTAATTCTGGATGTGTTTCAGGGCGTCGTCTTCTAACTGAGCAGACACAGAAAGCAGAAGAGGATGAAACACAAGTAATGGCAAACTCTCCAACCCAAGACGACAGCTGCGTGGCCCCTTGGTACCTGCGTGCAGCCCCGCAGGAGCAGGGCTTTCAGGCACCGACACCCCCGCACCAGCGCCTCAATGCCGTCCTTCGTGATCTGATCGCACCACGACAGGTTCAAGTACTCCAGGTTTCGGCAGCCCTCACTGAGAAAACAAGAGAGGAAAATGCCTCTGTGCATTCCCTCCTCTGGATGGTGTATCACCAATACTCAGTGCAGGACACCACAGGCCATTCTGTGAGGGAGACCCTGGGCCTCATTTAGCCACCAATTTCTTGCACCAATGGCATCACAAGGAAGGTTTCAGATAAACCAGAATGGTCACTATTTGGGTATTTTCTCGACCACAAACAACAGGCATTCCTACCTGATGCACTTTAAGGAGCTGTTTGAAATGGACACGCAGGAGGTCAGATCCAAGTGCTTCAGCTTGGAACAGAATCTGCTAAGGCTGTAACACGTGCTGAAAAAGCAGATGCACTAAAGATATTTTCAACCATGCTTCTCTCCCCAACCCTCCCCACAGCCACTTAGCGCCCAAACTCATCCTCATTACTTACCTGTCAGTGATTTTTGTGCACCCATTGAGGTTTAAATGTTCAATGTTTCGGCAGTTCTGTGCAAAGGTCCTAGAACAAGAAGATGGTTTTAAACTCCCGGCAAGTTTCTAAACAGCCACTAGAGGGCATGTATAACCACATGTGGAACAGAGTTTTTCAAACACTGAGCGGCAAAGGAATTGGCCAAAGGAATAGTCCTGGTCACAGTGCATATTCTGACCGTAGCTTTGCAGTGGAGCTCTATAACCTACATTCTGCGCAGCTGTACTTCGGATGCACCCTGCTAGGCTAAACCATACTGGAGAAGCAAAGCCTTACAATCCACCTAATTCAGTGTTGTCTGAGAATGGACATCTGGCCCTCGATCCTCCCCCTTTATAGGAAAGTCACTCTGAAGCAAGGGTGTGACTCTTCCTTGTATTGTACCATACTGTCACTGGTTACCCTTGAGACTTTCTCAAGAAACCATCTCTGGGCACTGAGAGAGGTCAACAATGTGATCAGTGTCATGGTCCACCCATTTACTGGTGAGGACACTGGGTGACCCCTAGTAACTTCTACAGTGGTCTGTGGGCAGGAGGCAAACTAAGTGACCCTTCTGACCATTGCTTAAGGAAGGACTGGCTCACGTCACTTGCATCTTCCTGAAACACAGTCCGACAAGATATGTCGAGGCTAAGTCCTGACTTCTGTGCAATGTCCAAAGCCTCTAAAACCCTCCCTCAGAGCACACATCACCTTATCTGCTCCTTCTGACCTGCCATAGTACAAGAGACAGGGAACCGAACTGGAGCTCGATGGACTCTGATATAAGCAGACAAGGCTGAATCTAGGGAGACCACACTGGCCAGAGTGGAGAGCTGTCACAAAGGGGAGCTGTGTGGTGCCTCTTGGTAAAATCAGCAGAGTGCTGACCAGTGTGTACGTGTACTTTATTGTCTTTTAGCTGCAGGATCAATTCTGACAAAAGTTGAAAGCCCCAGCAGGAACAGCAGAGCTTCTCCTGGGTGATGACCCTAGTCACTGTGACCAGGCCAGTAAAACTGTAACTCAAGGAGCTCTGGGCTGCGCACAGAAGACTTATTGCTATACCAGTGATGGTGAGCCGGGTGCCCGGACTGCAACCTGAACCCACCCATTTCACAAAGTGCCAACACTGCAATTAAACCCAATATTGAGGCTTCAGTTCAGAGGTAAACAACTCACACAATAGCACTGTCTTAAAACACAACCACAGCTCACAATAACACAAACAGCTTTTCACCGAAAGGTAGAAATTTGTATTTAGCATACTTTGGCACACGGTTACCCGAAACTGTTATCTGTGAGCAGTGGTGAGGCGAGGCCAGGGCAGCTTTGCTCTCGTGCTGGCAGAGGACTCTGCATGCCATAGGTTCACACCACTGCCCGAGATCTGAACAGAACTATCCCCAAGTAAGCCAATGGCATCTCAGTAAAATTCAAAACTCAGGAATAATTATAGAAACATGTAAATTTCCACACCCAAAGAAGTAAAATGTGCAATGTCTGGCACTGAATGAAAAAAATCCTGTTTCCAAAGGAGGAGGAAAATATATTCATAAAGAACAGAAAATTCAAGGGCTGGGGATGTGCCTCAGTGGCACCATGCCTGCCTCACAAGCGCCAAGGTCCTGAGTTTGATCCCCCATACCACACATATACACAAACAAAAAAAACCAGAAAATTCATTCTATAAAAACCTACCCCAAACTTATACATATACGAGAAACAGCAGGCAAAGGATATAAAAAGTTATTATAATTGTAGTTCATAGAACATAGTGGTATCTCAGCTCATCATAAAAGTATGAAACAATACAGTACAGTATGATGATAGAGAACATGAATCTTGCTTGAGGTGACTTCTGGTGTGGAGGACAAGGTGAGTGGAGGAGAATACTGTTTGGAGGGAGAGTCCCCTCATCAGGACACTGGGAGATCTCCTTCCTGGGCTTCTCTCCACTGTCTCTTAGCTGCAGGATCAATTCTGATGAAAAATCTGTCACTTGTTTTTTATTGCACTACCTAATCCTCCAGAGACTACATTACTGTCTATCAGATTCAACACTCTGTTAGCTACCGTTATGCTGGGGTAGTGTTTCCAAAGAAACCCTGGCATTCACCCCATTTTTCCATAATGGATTTTATCACATCACTGCTAACCTCCTCCCTGTCTAACTCTTCCTCAGTGGATACTCTTCAGCAAGCGCCCTCTGCAGCTCATCTGGAGCTCAGCAAGTTCTCCCATCACCCACCCCTCAGCAAGGTCCTCAATAAGTTCCTGTGTCTGCACCATCAACGTCCAGACTCACACTCTTGCCCAGGGACACGCTCTCCTCCATGACCTGTGGGTCAGACCCTTCAAGGTCACATTCAGTGACACAATTTGCCCAGTTTCCTCTTGGCTGAGTTTAAGGTTCTCAGGTTTTGTCAGTGAGGCTGATGCAGTAGAGGACACTGAAATGTTTCTTCCAGAACTCTTTCACAGGCAGGGACAGGGCTGGGATGTAGCTCAGCAGCACTGTGCCTGCCTGGCCACTGCCAGGTCCTGACTTCAAATCCTGATACCAAGGGGGAAAAAAGTCAAGGACATCTCAGTGACATTAAAACACCTACTAAAGTCAGGTGTGGTGGCTCACGCCTATAATCCCAGCACTCAGGAGGCAGAGGCAGGAGGATTGCTTTGAGTTCAAGACTTGCTGGGCTACACAGTGAACTTAGGGCCAGCCTGAACTACAAAGTGAGACCCTGTCTCAAAAAAAAAAAAAAAAAAAACACATAGTGAAGAGCACCTTTGTGTACACCTTCTTGACTCTGCTGATCACCTGCTGATCCACGGGCTACAGTAAAGGTGTCATGCTGGGGAGTGGAGGAACTAACTTCACCTTTATAAAGTCAAACTCGGCATCCATATCATCCCAGGCTGGAGGGTTGCTGGGTCACTGCCCATCAGAAGGCTCCTTTCAGGCAGTTGGCTGTCAGACAGATATTTCATCCTGGTTGGTGCGAACTCATGAGGCTTTCCACGAACAGTTGCCTGGGCCGAACTTTCACACTGCTCTCCACATGACAGTCTGGCCTTGCTCACATTCTGTTTCTTGAATGCACGGGGGTCTGAGAATGGTGTGTCAGCAATGGCTTCATCTTCAGATTGTGTTTGTTTGCACACAGCTAAAAGGTCAACCTGTCCTTTGTGGGCTTGGGCCTCAGCACTGCCCTTTCCTCCTGCACGATGTGAGTTCCGCTTGGCATCTTCCAGAAGAGCACTGTTTTGTCACACTTGAACACTTGTTGAGTGATGTCCTGCCTTCATGAATCCCACCAGCTCTTTCTTATAGGCTTCTGCAGCAGCCTTGTCAGAACTGGAAGCCTCACCATGTCTTAATCACATAGTGGATGCCACTTCTTGTGTGCAGTTTATCAAACCACCTTCTCCTGACTTTAAATTCATCACCTGTTGCGCATGTGGAGGGGTTTTCTTGAGGCTAATCACTGTGCAAATTCCTGGCTTTTTCACAGATCATTGCTTCACTAACACTGTCACCTGCCAGCTATTTCTCACTCAATCACACTAACATAAGATTTTCCCCTCTTCCAGAGCTTGTATCCTCTGAGTGATTAACATCGTTACTCCTTCAGCCACATCAGCTCCTTTCATGGCATCTTTACCTCTTCGAAATAACCAAGACTGCTGGCTTTTCACCACCTTGTATTCCGAGGTCAGGTCAGCCAAATACCATGCTCACGCTTTTCTATAACTTCCTTTAATTCAATGGTTCTATTATTCAAAATCTTCTTCTTACCATTACTGCTGTGCACATTCTTGTCACCTTGATCACTGCTTTGCACTTTCTTTTCACCACCATGGTTTCTCTGCACTTTCTTTGGAGCTGTGCTGGGTTGGATAATATGGCATAGCACTATCTGTGCTAAAATAGACAAAAAGCTTCAGAGTAAGTGTGCACAGGTCTGCGGCCACAATCTTGACTAGAGGAAGCTACAGCCACATGTCTGAGAGAGGAAGATGGCCACATTCATGTTCATGCAGGGCAGACAGCTAGGCTTATGTTATTGCCAAACAGAAGCATTTGTGAACTGAGGCACTACTGTAATGTTTCCTTATTTCCACAGAATAGTTTTGTGAAACTAAAGATTAAATATGTTAATTTTTAGAGACATTAAAAAATATTTTAAAGGACTCAGATAAAAGGTTTACATAGGAAAACCATAGTGGCTGAGATGAAAATTTACTACATAGGGTTAATAGCCAATTAAATATGGCAGATTGGTGAACTAGAAGACACAGCAACAAAAATTAACCAAATTAAAATACAAAGGGAAAAAAGAAAAAAAAAAGAGAACAGGAATGCATTATGGGACAATTTAATACATGAGAATTTGAGTCCCTGAAAAGCAGGAGAAAAAAGACAGAGGAGAAAGTATATCAAGAAAATAATGGCCATAGCTTTTCTAAACTTTATGGAAACTATCCACCCACGTATCTGAGGAACTCAAAGTATCCTGAACACAAGAAAGATGCAGAAAAATGCACCCAAGCTTATCAAAACCAAATTGACTCAAAACAGTGGATAGATAACATTGACAATCAGCCAGAGAACACTGTCATGAGATACATTAGTACATAAGAAAAATAAGGGTGACAGATTTCTCTCTTTTTTTTTTTTTTTTTTTTTTTTTTTTTTAGGTTTTTTGAGACAGGGTCTCGCTTTGTGGTTCAGGCTGGCCCTGAGCTCAGCCTCCAACTCACATCACAATCCTCCTGCCTCAGCCTCCCGAGTGCTGGGATTATAGGCGTGAGCCACCACGCCCGGCACTGTGGTATGTGGTACTGGTTGCTGCTGGGTGTGGGTCTCCACACCCAGTATTGTTATGTGGTTACCGGGGAATCGAACCCGGGTCCTTGCGCTTGCGAGACAGGCGCCGGAACCACTGAGCTAACTCCCCGGCCCGGGTGACAGATTTCTCAATGGTAACAAAAACAAACAAAAACAGAAATCTGTAGACCCAGATGGCCTTAAAGATGAATTCTATCAAACACTTAAAGGAAAAAAGTTATACATAAATTCTTTAGAAAGCTGAAGAGGAAGTACTTCTCAACTCATCAAAAACATTACAAGAAATGAAAACTATACAAAATAATACTCGTGAACAGAAATGGAAAAAAAACTTAACAAATATGACCTAACGATATATAAAATATATAATGTATGATAAAAATGATTTTTATCTAATGGATGGAAAGTTGATTTAAATATTTGTTATTATATTAGTAGACTAAAACAAAAAGTATCTAACAAAATCCAGAGTCCACACTTTCAACATAAAAATAAAACTCTCATCCAGCTAGGAACAGAAAGTAACTTCCTCAATTGATGATAATCTACAGAATAACCCATAGCTATTATTAGTTTGCTGCAATAAAAAAAAAAAAAAGCTTTACCTCTTCAAAAAGACAGCTAAGAGAATTTAAAAAATATTTACAAACACATATCTGATAAAAGACTGTGTCCAGGACATATTAAGAACTCCCACAAGTTAGTGGTTAACGCTTTGAGCTAGAAGATGCTAAAGTGCAACTTTCTTCAGCTGCCCTGAGCCCAGGTTCATCCAAAAGCAACCACCTCCACCATGCCGCCCAAGTCTAACCCTGAGGAGGTCAAAGTTACGTTCCTGAGGTGAAGTCAGTCCCACATCTATCTGTCCACCAAGACTGCCTCCTGTGGGTCTGTCTCCAAAAGAAGTGGGTGATGACACTGCCAAGGCAACGAGTGACTGCAGGTGTCTGAGGACTACATGAAACTGACCAGGCAAAATGGACAGGCTCAACTGAGGTGGTACCTTCTGTGCCTGCCCAGATCATCAAGGCCCTCAAGGGGCCACCAAGGGAAAGAAGAAAAATAAAAATATTAAACACAGCAGATAAATCACTTCTGAGGAGATTCTCAATGGTGCCTGACAGAGGTGGCACTTTCTGGAACCATTAAAGAGACTCTGAGGACTTCCTAGTTTGCAGGGTGGAATGGCCACAGCCAGCACCCTCCTGGCATCATAAATGACATTCATAATGGTATGGGGGAACACTCAGCTAGCTAAGAAGCTAAGAATGTATTTCAGTAGACGATCTTACCAAAAAAAAATTAATGGCTAAAAAAAAATCTAATAAAAGCAACAGGCAAAAGATTTGAACAGATTTTTCACCAAAGATACACGGGTTGCAATACATATATTAAAAGATGCTACACTGCATCAGTAGAGGAAGTAATCTTACCCATTAAAGAAATGAAAATTAAAGCTACTATCTATCATACGTACACAGCTACTAAATGAGCACAATTCAGAGACTATACCAAACATTAGCAAGAGTGTGAAAGAACTGAAAGGATCACCGTGGTGAGAATACAGAGTGGTACAATCTCTTCAGCAAACAGTTTGGAAGTTTTTTAAATGAAAGCATGGATCATACAAAGACATATACAAATATGCATAACAACTTTATTTGCTTATTTATCTATCTCCCTGTCAGTAGGGGGATTTAACCCAAGGCCTTCATCCATAGCCCATTCTAATTTTTACTTTGAAATATGGTTTTGCTAGGCTGTTAAACTGCCCAGACTAGGTCTGAACCTGCTAAACTGCCCAGACTGGGCATGGATTGGCAATCCTCCTACCTCAGTCTCCCAGAGTGCTGGGATTCCAGGTGTGCGCCACTAGGCTCAGCTTCACAGAAGCTTTATTGACAATCACGCTAAACTGGGATGAATCCAAATGTCTATAAACATGAAGGAATCAGCATGCTGTAAATTCCCAACTTACAATGGTTTAACTTAGGGGTTTTTGGATTTTGGTAGTATGAAAGCAATACGTATTTAGTAGAAACTGCACTTTGGATTTTGAATTTTGATTTCTCCTGGTGAGAATTATTCCCTGTGATATGCTCTCGTATGGGAGGCAGTGGCAAGGAGCCCTCATCAGTCAGCCATATGCTCACCACAATAAACGACAACAATTCTACAGGGTAATGACTGCCATGCCAGCAGCTTTTGGACATAGGAATTCAACAAATTGCATGAGATATCAACACTTACAAAACAGGCTTTGTAGCAGGTGATTTTTCCCAGCTGAAAGCTAACACAAGTGTTGTGACATATTTAAGGTTAGGTTGGCTACGAGGTATTAGGTATATTAAATATACATTCAGTGCAACAATACTTCCAACTTAAGATAGGTTTATAGGGTCATAACCCCCTCATCATTCAAGGAGTATCTGTGTATCTGTGTAACAGACTATATTTAACAATGAAAAGTCAAGAACTGCTGTTACACACAACATGGATAAACCTCAAAGCAGTTACACTGATGGTACAGTGGCCCATCTGGGAGAACTGGATCCAGGGCCTCCCTGCAGACAATGAAACTGGATGCTCAAGTCTTTTAATATTTGAACATGACCTCTGAACATTCATTCAACCTTTAAATCATCTCTAGATTTCTAAAAATACCTACTACAATGAAAAATGCTATGTAAACAGTGGTTATACTGTATCGTTTAGGGAAAGAAAAAATGTTCAGTGTAATTTTTAAAATATTTTGATCTGTGGTTAAATATGTGCATATGGAATTCATGGATATGGAAGGCTGGCTGCACATACTATATATGTTGTTGGTTTATGAGCATATACACATCAAAACTTACCAAATTATATACCTTAATTATGTCCAGCCTATTTTACCTCAATTACCTCTCAGTGGATAAGGCTGAGGCAGAAAGGTTACAAGTTCAAGCTCAGGCTGGGCAACTTGAGTGACATAATAAGCCTGTATCTAAATTTAAGAGCTGGGATGTGGAAGGCCCCAAGAGGAATGAGGAGGCCCTAGGTCCAGTTCCCAGTACCAACCAAAAAACAAAACACACCACACTTCTATAAAGTGTCAGAGCAGGAGCTACAGAGAATGCATTCAAGGTCTGTTGGTTTTGTTTTTAACCTACTTGGTTTGCTATTGTATCTCCACTGCCTAAGTCAGCACCTTTTCTAGTAAGGGCTCAATATTTATAAATGAACAGCTTCCTCCAAATAATACAGTGTGGGAGGGAGTAGAGGCCAAGGTAAGTTCTAAATGATTTCTATACAAAACTGAAGGGATAATAAAATTTCCTCATGTCATGATTTTATGAGTATACTTGTATCTCATAGTAATGTAGTATTCACATATAAAAATGCTTAAATGTGTAACTAATTAATATAGATTTTTTTTTCTTTAAACCCAACAAACATTCTTAGCTTCAAAAGACTGTTTTGGGGCCAGAAATTTAGCTCAGTGGTTCCGGTGCCTGGCTTGCAAGGCACAAGGACCCGGGTTCGATACCCGGTTACCACATACCATATTGGGCGTGAAGACTCATGCCCAGCAGCAACCAGTACCACATACCACAGTGCTGGGCGTGGTGGCTCACACCTGTAATCCCAGCACTCAGGAGGCAGAGGCAGGAGGATTGCTGTGAGGTGAGTTGGACGCTGAGCTCAGGGCCAGGCTGAACTACAAAGCGAGACCCTGTCTCAAAAAAAAAAGCCTTAAAAAAAAAAAAGACTGTTTTGCCAGTAGATATGGTTTTATTTGGATTTCCAAGATAAGAATTTCTTTGACCTCCTTCCTTTACAATTCGTATCTTCACATTGTTTCTTTAATGATGTTACTATAAATTTCTTCACCACTATTAAATTTATGTTCCCTATTATAAATATTGTTAGGACCTAGTGCTACATTTAAGCACTGCTTACTGCTACATTAAGCAAGGTAGAATCCATCTGTCTCATCTGTTCACAAAGATTGGAAGCAGCAAAAAATCTGCTATGATGGCCCAAGTTTCTGAATCAAAACACAATCGTTAGCTCCATAGCATTTAGTGTTTTGACCGTTAAAAGTGCTGTCAACCATATTCTCAGCGATGATGTAGCAGATAATGAATTATAAATGCTACCTGTGTTCACTGTACACAGCACATTCTTCGTGGAGGCCTGCAGAGGAGGTCCACTGTGCTAACACATAGGCCTGCTTCAGGCTTCCCAGGGCCATGTGCTAATTTAGCCAATCTCAGAAGCAATACTACAGCAATACTATCATAAAAACATCAAGGCATTATCTATCTCCAGAAAATATTAAAAAGCATGTTCTTTATAATGGTTTGATAACATGCCCATAAATAATAGCTATCAGGTAAGGGGGACAAGCATCTGGTTGGGTAGATGTACTACTAACTATAATAAAATGCATGTCATGATTACATCCCATTATGAGGTAACAAAATTCTACCTATGATAAGGACACTTTTGAAATTAATATTTTTTCAATAATGTAATTTTATAAGTAATTAGAAAGATGGGAAAGTAAAAATGGAACAGAGAGGTAAACATACATTCTGATGTGACAAAGCACTCCACTTTGTCTCATGTGACACCACGGCACTACTGTGCGTGAACTGTAACCACCCCACGCTGCAGTCAGAGAACCAACACTCGCCAGGCAAAATGATTGGTCCAAGTGAGCGTCCCTCACAGCAGATTCATCTGTCAGTCTGAAGTAATGGTTCTCTTGCTACTCTACACAACCTGTCATAGAAACAAAAGCTTATGGTGCACTCAGTTTACTTTTGCTCATAAAAATGTCAGCTACAAGCTGCGATGACAGAGTGTGTCACTGTGGGTTTGACTTACTTCAAGGAGGAATCCCCCACACCAATGCAGCCCCGCAAGCTGAGCTTCCTTAGGAATCCACCACATCGCTTCGAGATATTTTCTACTACTCGACCCTTGCATGGAGAAAGTCAGAAAAAGTATTATTTTTTCATGCTGCTAACACAGTAAGACAATTAACATGAAATTCAAAAATAATATATTTTCCCAAAAGTGTAAGAGAAAATATTTTTGGGACTTCCCTCTAGCATTTTAGTTCTATCCCTTCTGCAAAAATGAAAAGTGTTTTCAACAAAACCATGAACTATTCTTTCCGAGAGCCTGTGCAGTGTCTTTTGATCACTTCAGCCCCGCTTCAATTCTCTTCCACTCAAGGCTTCCCACAAGCCATCGTGCTCTGAGGCCTGCTGTGGGAATGCAGGCCTGTAAGAAAGACTTCCAGCCACTGGAAATAACTGCATTCTTAGGATTTAAGGTTCTTTTCAATATCTCTAAATAAACAGTAAGCGAAAGACTTAGACAGTATCATTTTGAAGGTGGCTGGTTTGGAATGCTGGCATGGGGGAGGCTCCTGCAATTACTGCTATTAAAACTGGAAAGAGCCACAGTAAACACCTGATGCAGGGACCACATCGTAAGCCAAGAACTGGAGAATGGAGGTGAGTCTCTAGACTCCACAGCACCACAGGACGAGAGGAGGCAGGGAGTTCCTGTCTGTGGAGCTCCTACACTCTGCCCGACTGGCTGTACGAGCTGGCTCCACTGGCCTACGCCGCCCAGGCTCTTCATGCAGCAAGTAATGGGGAGAAGGCGGGCACAACAGGCCCTTAGTTCTTCTAGATTCTGCCAAGTGATGTAACTAGAAGGAAATTGCCCGGCCTTCTGGCACTGTTCAGTATAACCATTTCCTTAGCCATTAAAGAAAGACATAAAACATACACTTTGGTAAAATATTAGGCAAACATATTATAATATTAACTGAATTAATATTAACTGAATTAAATGTAATTCCATTACAGTAACTGAATTGGGTAAATGGGAAAGGAATAAGGTTTTACTAACACTGGATGGGTAATAAAATGTGGTGTCATGATACCCTCAAATCAATACTTTAGGCAATTATTCCATGCAATGCTCTTTATTATTCTCACCACTGCATTCTGATTAGAAATGTGCTACTTTATATTAACACGTTCCCACCTTCTCAGGCCACCAGTGGTACATGTCTGTCCCAAAAGGTTGTTTTTTATTAGTTTTTATTAAAAAGGCCAATGAACATATTGAAACTATTTTACAATAAACTTTGTCTAGGTTTTCCACTCTTAAACTAAAATACTTATATATTTCCATATTAAAAACAAGAAATGAAATGTTATATATTTTAAATATTACAAAATATACTGCCATTATTCCCACTCAAAATACTTCCCCAACCCCACTCTGAATGTATTCTCCTATCCCATCATTATTATAACTTTCTGAAATAGCTCTGAAAGTCTTCCTCCAAAAGTGTCTTGGCTGGGGATTTAGCTCAGTGGTTCCAGCGCCGTCTTGCAAGCCCAAGGGCCCGGGTTCGATCTCCTGTAATCACATACAACAATATCGGGCGTGGAGATTCACATCCACCAGCAATCAAAACCACATACCACAGTGCCGGGCGTGGTGGCTCATGCCTGTAATCCCAGTACTCGGGAGGCAGAGGCAGGAAGATTGCTGTGAGTTCAAGGCTGAGCTCAGGGCCAGCCTGCACTACAAAGCGAGACCCTGTCTCAAAAAAAAAAAAAAAAAAAAAGGCAACTGCCACTGCCAAATGCCATCTAAAATGCACTAGAGGGGTGGGTTCATGAAAACATGGGTGTCATTCACTGGACCTGACACTGTGTGACTACTGGCTCTTCTTCAGATCAAAATGACCACAAAAGGTAAATGTTTTAAATCAACTTAAAACATCAAGGCAGCCACAGGAGCACAACTAAAGATGCAGAAAATGGTAAGAACAATGGAATAAGTATCCTCAAAGTGAGATAAGTGAGAAAAAGTCTTTATTTAAACATACAAGGTATTTTTTTTATCCTGTCTTGTACAGCAGAATCCTGGAATTAGAGTTTGAGAGAATTAGTTCTTTATTTTGCAGGTAAGTAAACAGAGGCCTGAGAGATTATACAGTGTACATAGCCACATTGGGGTGACACTTCACACTTCCAGCCTCACTCCTGAACCTCAGGCATTTCTCCATTCTTTTTTTTTTTTTTTTTTTTTAAGGACAGTCTCACTTATTGTAAATCAAGCTGGCCCTAAACTCACTAGGTAGCCCAGGCCAGCCTAGAACTCATAGCAATCCTCCTGCCTCTGCCTCCCAAATGCTGGGATTACAGGCGTGAGCTACCGTGCCCAGCATGGTGGCATGTGGTTACCGGAGATCAAACTCAGGACCTTGTACTTGCCAGACAGATGCCAAAACCACTGAGCTAAATCCTCAATACCCATTTCTCCATTCCTTTTTTTTTCCCCCCCCGGTTTTTTTGAGACAGGGTCTCATGTTGTAGTTCAGGCTTGTCCTGAACTCAGCCGTGAACTCAGCAACCTCCTGCCTCTGCCTCCTGAGTGCTAGGAGTGCAAGCATGAACCACCACACCTGGCACTGTGGTGTGTGTTACTGGGGATCAAACCAGGAACAATGTGTTTGTAAGGCAGGCGCCAGAACCACTGAGCTAAATCCTCGGCCCATTTCTCCATTTTTAATGCTGAATTAAAATTCCCAGATCTTTCAGGTCAATAAATATTTGTCAGATCTCCTACATATGACTAAGGTAGGTGTTATTGATGGAGCTGCAAGACTTTAAAGTGGTGAGGGGGTAAAACTCAGATTACAAATATGAACAAGGGGGAAAGCCATCTGTCACTAATGCAGAGCAAATATAAAAAGACAAGGGAAAATCTGGTCTTGATACAAGTATCTTCCAGATTTTTGTCTCTCTTGTCCCACCTGAACACAGTAATATGCTGGGCATGGTGGCACACACCTGTAATTCCAGCACTCTAGAGGCTGAAGCAAGAAGATCACTCTGCGTCTGAGGCCAGCCTGGGCTACACAGTGAGTTCAAGGCCAGCCTGAACTATAGGGAGACCCTGTCTCAAAAAAGAAAACAAAAACCCCTTTAATAGTAAATCTAAAATACAATAAAAAACAAAAAGGCAAGACAGAGCAGTTACTTGAAAAGTTCTTGAAAAAGCAGAACTTGAACACTTTTCTTAGCAAAATAACTAACTTACCTCTACATCTGTTTGAAAGTTAAAAAGATCTATTCTTTGCCAGTTGCTCCCATCTAAGGCTAAGATGTTCCAGGCCTGCGTGATAGAAGGAAAAAGAAAAGGGGTGGTGGTGAAAGAGCTACCTTCACTGAGCTGTTAAGGAAAATTGTATTCGCAACCTTTGTATTTCCAAACTTTTATTCTTGATATATATCAAACTAATAATCAAATACAGAATTACAATATGCTATACTAAATACAAAGGATAATGACCTTTTAATATCTAATTAGAACTAAAGCTCATCCTTATTTCAATAAAGCTTGGTATTTATTAAAGATCTAAAGAATATACTACCTTGGAAATTTGCGCACATCGGCATAGAGTTACTATATCCAAAAAGGAAAATATTCTAGAAAAAGAAGGAAAAACACACAAAAAAGATGTTAACATTTTAGTATATTCATAACATGAAAGATGTATCATCTGGTTATGGAAGTTTTTTCAAAATACTTCAATTAGCAACATTAGGTGCACAGTAATTTTTCATCACTATGAAATATTCCATGTCTGTACATTCGTAAACTGTTTGACATATGAATTCTCTTCAACAGAATTTAATAATCTTTTATTTCCTGGATTTTTTAGAAATGAAGATGGGGAGGTGATTCTTAGTAGTTTGCATGAGACTAGTTCTCTGATCCACCAAGCCTGGCGATAACCAAATCCTGCCAATGTCCCCACTACATAACAGAATCTCCCTTTGGATGCTCCCAACAAGCTCTCGTGTTCGAGCCTCAAATAACATGGCCTAAAAACTGAAAGGCCAAACCCATGCGGTTGGACATATGTGTACACCTGGCAGAAAGGCAGAGCTCATTGGCTGGCACGCTCTAGAAGCAACCCTTATTTCCGGAGCAAATGCCAACAAGCCACAGAACATGCGAAAGTTGGGGGAGAAGCAAACAGAGCCAGGCTGACAAAGGTAAGCCCTGTTAGAGGAAACAGCAGCTGCCACATGGAAAGGATCTGAGTCACAGAGGCCAGGCGCCGGCCGCTGCGACCACCCTGAGCAGCAGGGTGTCTACGTCAACGCTGAAAACGCAAACCAGCTTTTCTGGAGAAGGGGGGATGGTGCTGAGGGCAGAGGCAATTCTGTGTCTCAATTCTGGCACCCCTAAGAAGGCAGTCAGAGAGTCTGTGCCTTTGTGTATGGGGAAGGACAGGGATGAGCTGGCAGAGCCACGTAGGCAGTTTTTCAAAATTCCCTGAGGTAACTATCAGCGTGAGTTAGACATCCACGGCTCAGGGTGGAAAACACAGCCCCGGAACTGGATCAGAGTTCTCTAGCAATACCATGGGCTAGACAGGGCACAGATGCCAGCCTATAATCCAGGCTCTGGTGAAAAGGGACAGGCCTGGGTATCTCTGTGCATAAGAAAATACTGGTAGCTGAAATACGTAATAGCAGATGTACACCTGTATATAACAGCAAACACATTTCAGGGAATTCGCGTGCCTCCATTGCCTCCATGGTAATACTTCTTAACCCATCCACAGACCTGCCTGTCTCCAACAGCCATGTTCCATGCCATATGACCATCCCACAATCATCCACAACTGTCAGTTTCCTAAAACCAAGCACTGTGTACGTGTGGTAAAATCACAGTTCGTGCTGGTTGAACTGTGAACTATAATGTGTAGAAGAAGGAGTTAGATTTCAATTTCTCTTGAAAATTCCTTAAGAATGTACCACCTTGGAGAACTGAACTCCAAACAAGAATAACAATATACACCCACTTTGTGCCAGCAATAGTTTATATGTTAGGCATTTATTTGTCACAAAGAACACTGAGCACAAGAGATTAAATTCCCTGACAAAGTCACCCAAAAAGTGAGAGTTGAGCTAGGATCCGAACCCAAGCCCTCTGGCTGGCTCAACAAGCCCTTTAGCAAGTCTAACACTACTCTCTTCCTCTTGACTTGACCAGATGCAAGGTCCTCTACTGTTCTCACCAGAAGTAGTTTTTATTTTGTGAACACACTATTTTGAAAAAAACAATGACCACACAATGAGACAAACACAGAAACCAAGTGGAATAGAAATTTGTATTTTTCCTTTTTTTTAGCTTTTTGAGACAGGGTCTCACTTTGTAGTTCCGGCTGGTCCTGAACTCCGCCTTGAACTCAGCAATCCTCCTGCCTCTGTCTCCCAAGTGCTGGGATTACAGGCATGAGCCACCACACCCGGCACTGTGCTATGTGGTGCTGACTGCTGGTGGGCCTGAGTCACCATACCCGACATTGCTGTATGTGGCTACTGGGAATCGAACCCAGGCCCTTATGCTTGCAGGGGAGGTGCTGAACTGAGCTAAATCCCCAGCCCAGAAATTTGTATTTTTCCTGTCATGCTTACCACTCAGTTTTATGATTACTGAATGAAAAACTACATTGCTTTTTTCAATGCTTTTGTTTTGCTTCAGATTTTTTATTAGTATATATTGGTTATATAGATTAACAGATTTCATTTTTGGCAAATTGAAATATACATTATGTCTCCCATATGTACATAACCTAGCGCATGTTCATAACTGAACATAGCTGAATTAGTACAAAGAGGCATGACGACATTTCAGAGTGCTAAAATGCAGCTTCCGCCAATTCCTAACTCATGTTTTGTTTCAATGAGTAAAATTAATGTCCTGGATAACAAGCCTGGGATACTAGAAAAAGAGATAGCTAAAACAGTGAGAAACAGCTTTAGCCCCTCTAAAACATTTTTTCCCTGAAAACTGCTTCCTACACTAAAAGCGAGAATCTTAGTTTCATAGGGCACACATCAGAACAGTCAGAATATACACAAGGGAGTGCAGGGTTCGATATACAGTGGTAACTCGATTCTACCTCATTCTTTACATGATTCTCATTGCAGACTGGGCTGGAGAACAAGTCAAATTCAATGGTTAGGTTCAATGTCAACCTGATGGGGAAATGTGATTTGGTTTTTGTCTGATTCAGTCTGCAACTAGATCATAGAGATACATGAATTTCTGAATCAGGCACCACTGGGCCTCTGGACTTTCTATTCTGCTCCGTTAGTCTGGCTGTCTATCTTTGCACAGGAAGGCCCTGTTTTAATTACGAAGCTTCACAGTCACTTCCAAAGTCTGGTGATGTAAGTCCTTCAACTTTGTTACTCTTCATCAAGCTTGTCTTTATTTTTGGTCCTTTGAATCGCCATTTAAGTTTCAGAATCAGCATATCAAGCCTCACACACATACATACACACATATGTCCTACACTTTTACTGCAATAATTAAACATATTGGAGGAAACATTTTTTTTT
>PVIR01034586.1:0-16927 GCA_004026965.1 Petromus typicus
ATTGACGCCCCTTGAATATTGGCCAGGGTCCTCCAGAAGGGCAGAATTAATAGACTATACTGCTCATTATATATAAAAATCATAAAAAGGGTTATTAGGTAGGCTAACAGGGTCTGAGGGAGGACGCTCACACAATGGGGATCTGTACACTTGGGAGCCACAGAACTAGTAGCTTCTCAGTCCAGGAATCTGCAAGCCCCAGAACTAGGAGAACCAAGAACACTGTCGCAGTCCCTGGCCTTCAGCATCCTGAAGAGTTGCTGGTGTCTCTGCTGAAGAAACTGGAGTCTGATATCCACAGGCAATGGCAGTGTCCGTAGTGTGGTGCTTACTGCACTCGCCTAACACAAGTGATGACAGTAGCAGAGGATGCGCCTGCCCACGCTGCAGGGAGCTTGAAGCCCTGGCTTCCTCCTCCTTCTGCTTGTGTTCCACCTAGGTTGCAGCCCTTCAGACAGGCCATTCAGGACAGTCCCCTAATCAGTTCTCCCATCCACATGCCAATCATCTCTGGGAACATGCCCCCAGACACCCCAGAAATGTGTTTCACTAACCTCAAGGTATCTCTCAATCCGACTGACTGACAGTCAAGATTGTCACATCTTGTATAAGTTTCTTCTCTCTTGATGCTTTCAAGATTCTCTTTAACTTTTCCTTTGAACATTTGATGATGGTGTGTCTAGGCATCAGTCTCCTTGTGTTTATCCTAAGTGGAGTTTCACTGAATTTCTTGCATATGTCATAGTTTCCCAAATTTTAGTGCTGATCAGCCATGAGCTCTTCAGGCATTCTTCCTGCTCACCTCTCTCTCTCCTCCCCTCCCCTCCCCTTGTTCCTCCCCCACTTCCCCTCGCTCCCCTACCCTCCTGAGTTTCTCAGTATGCACATGAGGAGTGGGCTCAGGAGTGTGTGCTCAGGAGTGTACGCAGGTCTTTGAAGCTCTGTTTTTTTTTTTTTTTTTTTTTTCGTTGTTATTTCTTTCTGTTGTTTGGACTAGTTAATCTCTCACTTGACCTGTCTTTAAATTCAGTGACTCATTCTTCTGCCGGTTCACCTATGTTACTGAGCAACCTTAGTGTCAGTCTTTAAGGATTTTTAAAAATAGTTTTCAACTCAAGAATTTCCACTTGGTTCTCTTTTATACTTCATATCTCTTTATTTCTCTATTGGTGAGGCATCATTTTTGCACTTTCCTTTATATGTATTTTCTTGATTCTTTGAACATTCTTAAAATAACTGATTTAAGGTCTTTGTCTAGTAAGTTTAACATCTTGAGGTTTCTGTATGTGAACTATGTTTTATATTTTTATGTTCTATACATTTTTGTTGAAATTTTAAAAAACAAAATGTGGCAATAGGATATCAGGGTCCTCTTTGTTGTTGGTTGTTTATTGACTTTTCTGAATGAGTTCAATGAAATCTGTATTTAAAGTCACATGTGGCCACTGAAATCTGAACTTGGTGAGCTTAGGGATCAGATAATGATTGGACAGAGATTTTCTTAAACATTTGAAACCAGTATCCGCTGAGAGAGCCTGTGTACGTGTTGAGATGTGCCTTTCAGCACTCAACCATGAGACCAGGACTCTATCTAAACTCTCACTTCCTGTTTGTGCAGAACTTCAAGGTCAACCAGAGATGAGGACTAAGGGCCTTCTCAGCTCTTTTCCCGTACGTATGCGAGGGTTTTCTAGATTCTCAGAACTACGTTGGGCTCTTGAGCGTTTTAGTTCGTGTATTTCTTGTCCCAGCTGTTGCTGATTGTCTTGGGCAGCTGTGAAGTTAAATATTTGCTTATAATTGTCTTCCACAAATACCTTCTGGGAGGGAAAGGACTTTTTCTGTGGGTGAGTTCTGACTCAGGTACAAGTGGATTCTCCCTTTTGCAAAGGAGTCTTTCTCGGGAGCCACCAACAAGTCAAACAATGTCAAATAATGGGAATAAGTCTTTGAAGAAGCTTCAACCCCATTCTTTCCCCTCCAGTGGCTTCCTGGCTGCTGGATTATGTGGAAATTGTGGAGTTCTTGGTTTTCAGGGGTATCATAGAGCTACAGAGCCAGAGACTGGAAAGTGGTAAGTTAAAATACCACAAAGCTCACTGCTTTTACTGAGATTCAGCTGTTCTCTTGAGTTACTGCTACCTGAATTCTTGCCCTAATTTCTAGAATTCTGACAAAGTCGATTCGGACTGTTTCAAAACCAGTGCATGCATTGCTGTTATGAGGGAGAGAGTTTTAGGAGGTGCTTATTCTGCCATTTTTGCACTTGCTTTTGGTTTTTTTATTGAAAGTGTTTTGAATCATATTGAATGTTTGATATCATATTTGATTAGCTAAGAGGGTTCCGCTGTGCATTTATTCACAGAAGTTACAGAACCTGTCAACCCCACTTCCATTCTTTGAAACATTTTTGATTGGTTGCCAGGCAAGAGCTCTGTTTTTTTCCATCTCTGAGATTCTGAGCTTTTAAAGATCATATTTCCATCTGAGTTTTCTGTTCTTCCTAATGCATTTTTACTGGGCTTATTTTTCCAGCTTCTGTCTATATCTTGTCAATCATATTTTTATAATTATTTCATCCTGAATCATAAACATTCTTCCAGTAGCATCATCATGGCTATTGGCTGTTATTTACCCCTGCCGAGAAAATAAAAAAGAATAATTGTTATGTATTTCACCACCAAAAAACTTGGAAAAATGCAGTTGCTATTCCCACTACCATTTTCCCTATTGTTTAGCAGTGTTGGCATAGGGGATTGATGTGAAATCTGGAGTTCTGGTGGTATAGGTCTCAGGCACCCTTTGCAGTTGGTGGAGAGTTGACCTCAGCCATGGAGTCCAGTCAGGGTCTTGCCTGGATCAGCTCTCTGAACGCTAAGCCCAGCACTTGAACTTTGACTCCCTTCCACTGGTCCCATAATCCCGATGCACGAGTGCCTGGACACATCCCTCCCTCTCTCCTGCGTCTTCCCACACCAGGCATCCGCTCACTTACCCTCTGTGAGCTGAAACCAATGTGGTGGTCACGTACGTGTTCCAAGGTTTGAGGAAGGGGCTCAGGATCCAACACCATTCTCTGCAAGGCCCAGCCAGGTTCTTTACCCACTTTTCCAGTGCCTGGAGGTTAGGGTGTTTGACCTGGTTAAATCAAGCTGCTGGAACAGAGCACCAAGGACTGGGTGACCTAAAATAACCTAGAAGCAGCAGAAATCCATTTCACACAGCTCTGGAGGCTGGAAGTCTAAGCTGACAGGTTTGGTATCACGGAAGGGTCCTCTGCTGGCTCACGACAGTAGTTTCTTGTTGTGTCCCCATGAGGCAGAAGGGTGAGAGAGCCCCCTGGGCATCTTCGGGACGGAGAGCTGTACTTTCACAGTCAGTCACTTTCCAAAGCCCCTCCTCCTCATACCATCATCTTGACATTAGCATTTCAGCAAAAGAGTTCAGGGAACACTGCTGCTTGGTGTGCGTCAGGATGACACCGTCATTCCTGTACTTCTATGACCATGGGCTGATGTCCTGAACATCACTGCGCAAGAGGGAAGGGCCCAGCCCCACCACCTTAAGCCCTTTCCTTTCTTTCTATCTTTTTTTTGAGTTTTTTGAGACAGGGTTTCACTTTGTAGTTCAGGCTGGCCCTGAGCTCACTAAGTAGTCGAGGTGAGCCTCGAACTCACAGTAGTCCTCCTGCCTCTGCCTTCTGAGTGTTGGGATTACAGGTGTGAGCCAGCATGCCCTGTCAACCCCCTTTCAACCTGGGTCAGCTCTGTGTGTTTCCTCTCTAGGCCTGTGCATGAGGTCCCGATAAATCCTTGGTGCCATCTGGCCAGTGTTGTCCATGTCCCTCCTGCTCTGCGAGCCATGGAGGCCTTGGATCATTTGTGTGGCTGGTGCAGTGACTGTGCTGCCCACACTGCTCTCAGACTTGGGGTAGCTCATCCAGGCAAAAATGCAGGTCCTGGCCCTGCGTTTCCAGGGCCTCCTTAGCACCAGGCTCCAAACCACCCTGTGGCCACTGCCCCGCTGGCTGCTGGCCGGGGGACGGAGTACCTGGGCCTGCTGTCCCTCTCCCTCCCAGCACAGGCTGCTCCCCAGCCCCAGATCATCACCTGTGGGCGGCACTATTTCTGAATCCAAGCGGGTGGGGACGGACAGCCAGAGCAGGCCTGCGAGGAGGTGGTGTGGGTGGGTCCCCATGTGCTGCATTTGAGAGCTGCCAAAAATACCATGAACAATCCTTCTTTCCATCCCATATGACATCATCTCATTTGGTCCCAAACAGCATCCGATGAGACAGGCCTTGCTGTTCCCTTTTGACAGGTGAGAAACTTCCTGGGCCCCAGCTAATCAGTGTCACCAGCACGGAGGTGGAGACAGCAGAGGGATCATCAGGCTTTATCATTTCTGGCTGATCTCACTAGTTACTTCGTGTTAGCATCGTACACATTCTCTCCGAGGTTGTTCGGAGCCAGTGGTGGCGGCTCCATGCAGCAGCCTCTTACTGAGCACTTGCTGTATGCAGAAGCCTTGGCTGGGCTCCTCAGCACGTGAGAAGTATACCTCATGCTCTGAGTCTCAGGGGCGACTGCTAGCCCGGCCTGCCTTCCAGCCCTCCGTGCTGTGTGGGTGGCATCTGCATTCTGGGAGGCGGGTGGTGGCTTGGGTCTCTGGATGGGGTGGATGCAGCTGGGCCTCTGGACTATTCATGCAGTCTATCCAGACGCCATTCTCCCACCTGGTACTAGGGCTGGCCTGGTGCTGAGCACCCTCACCAGTCTTTCTACACAGGCACCTTGTTGCCACTGTGCCTGTCCGCTGGGGTATGTCTGGCTCAGACTCCCTTCACCTCCTTTCCCAGTGGGTCGACATGAGATGGGCCAGAGCTGGGGCTTTTCTCGCCCAGTTGTGACCGAGCTGTTCAGAAGTGTCTGGTACAGAGTGATGGTGCCTCTGTCTGCTGACTGTAAATCCACAGCAAACTGACTGTGCCTGCACCGAGATCTGCCTCCCAGGGGCTCCACCTGTCCTCATATCGCTGCCTTAAAGTGCACTTGACCTCTTTGTTCAGTAGATCAAACCCCACAGAGCATGTCCAGGCAGCTTCAGGGGCTCCAGATGTTTTGACGTCTCCTGTTTGCTCAAGGAATTAGTCGGGACTCTCTCTTTCAGGTAAAGCTTGCAAAGGCTTGTTTAGCTCTTAAGAAACCAGAGACATATGTTGTGGCTTGTGTAACTAGGGAGTCAAAACAGTTGGCTTCAGGAATAGCTGCATCCAGGACTCCAAACAAAGTCCCCAGGTATATTTGCTCCTGTTACTTCTTGGTGCTTCTTTCCTCCGTGATAGTCCCTTTCAACAGTTCTCAAAAGCCCCGAGTCTCACTCTTCCTGTTCTGAACCAGTTGATGCACTTGCCTCTGAAACAGCTACTCTTCCAGGGCCCAGACAGCATGGTCAGCATGGGCCTGGCTGCCTCTGAGGTCTTGCCTTGGGCCTCACTGTGGATCAACGGTGCCCTGGGTAGTTCTTGCTGAAGCTCTGGGTGGACACAGTGTCTACCCTTCTGCCCAGTGGCCCTGAGAGTGCAGCTGCTGCCATGCTGCCAGTTGGAGTGGAGTTTGGGGTGGATGATCTTGAATCCCTCTCCTCCTCTGAGGCTGCAACCCTCTGCTGTCCTATAATGACCCAAAGAAGAGGCTTTCATTACAGAGACGGTGGCACTGGAAAGCTATAGATGTTCCACAAACTGCCCTAGCTTTGTGTCTGAATCCATTGGCCTGCCATTTCTAGGCCCTTGCCAACCTGGCAGTCACTGTGCCCCTCCCCTGGGAGCTGCACCTGTCCAGTTCTGGTGCAGCCCAGCCATGCCAGGGCAGGGGATGGGGTGGGTCCTGGGCCCCCTCGGCCTGTAAGAGGTATCTCTCACAAGCACACTGGGTCAACACTGAGTGTCCCCCTTTTTCCCCCAGAACACTCCCCACTGCCTGAGCTTGTTCCAGGGCCTCCCTTCAGTCTCACCGAGCACCTGGGCTCCTGCCCTTCGTACTGCCATGGTTGAGATGTTGGGGGTCCAACCCAGGGCCCCCCTGACTCTGCCTTTGATTATCAGTGCCTAGCTTGGATGACACGCTCATGGTGTTCAGTTCAGGACCACAATGGCACAGATGTGTGTCACTGAGAACAGCTCCTGGCATTGTGCTTTGGTTTACTGGCAAAGGCAAATTCAGCATCGCCTGGTCATTCTTCCTCCCTCCTTGGTCATTTTCCTGTGTGTCAGTCAACAAAGGGACCAGTGCCGGCACACCCGGGAGGCCTGCAGCCCCACAGCCTCTGGGCCTATAGGACCCTTGCCAGTGAGAGGACCACACAGTGTCCATGCTGCACTGTGTTAGTGACTGTGCATGTATTAGACACTCACTGCGTACTCAGTGCTGCAAGCTATACAGAAATCATTAAGTCAGAGACTGTATGGTCCAAGTGAGGTGTGACAACTATAATCAGGAGATGGTGCAAAAGTCGTTTCACAAGGAATGGTGTGGAATGCCTAAATTCTGTGCTGCCCCGTGGAAATATGGAAGAAAAGGAAGGGTTTGCTCCTTTTTTGAGGTCTTGCTGGGATGATGTGAAATAGTAAGCATCTCCATGTAACAAGCCAGATGTGTTTCCATATTGCTCCGTGGCCTCAGGCTGTAGATACGATGCATCGAAATTACAGAAGAGGAGGATGTTTCTGTCAAAGCCAGCCAGCCCCCGCGTCTGAATCATGCAGGGCACTTTGTCGGGGGATCTTACCGCATGGCTCAAATAAAACCCGTTATTTGAGGTTTGTTTTTGTTAGACACACAGAAGAAAGTTCACCGAGGGAAAACTTTGATTAGAAATGAGAGGTTTGTTACTGAGGAACACTCTGCTTGGGCTGTGTGAGCCTCAGCGATAGGTTTTGCTCTGACGACCGCCCGCCGCCTCATCTGTGTGGCAGCACGTCCTGTGGCTCCTTCTTCGGTTAGATACCTTGTAACTCGACGCAGCCCATGGCCTCTTGATAGCATTACTTCAGGATGGTAAGCAAGAAAAGGGTGTAAACTGGTGGGCACCACTTGTAAAGCTCAACCTTGGAGCACACAGCAGGGGCTGGAGCGTCTTCTAGGAAGAGAAGCCCCAGGGCCTGAGCCAGTGTGCCTTGAAGTTGGCCACGCTTTCTGCATCCCTGGGGACAAGTGCTCTAAATCTCTGCAGTGATGGTTTCTCCTCAGTTCTCCTCTTTGAGAGGAGACAGGGACAAATGAGAAAGCCACTATGAAATCAGTCGTGGGGACAAACTTCTGATGCCTGCTGAGGAGGGCAGAGTCCGACACCAAGGGCCCGGGAGAAGCCAACACACAGGGTCTCCTGGGAGCTGGTGAGCCTTCTTCCAGTTTCCAAATTAGGAAGTGAAGCCAGAGAAGGAGCTGGCTCAACCCCAGAGCCCCAGCTCCAAATCCCTGTCTGTTTACATCATGCTTCCTGGTCTTCAGGGGAAGCTAGTGGACTGTGCCTAGTTATGAGCAAAATACACACTCAGCCCATAAAATTGCACAGTGTGGAGAGGCTCGTGAACAGCCAGGAAGTTTACATCTATATAATCCCACAGCTCCAAAAACTTTTGCCCTCAGCTTTTCTAGTCCTTTGTCCCTTTGTGCATTAAGTGGTTTTCAAAAAGAATGGGCTCTTCTGCACCCATGATTGTGTAGGGTGATGTCTTCCAAAGGAAGCAGGTCAGAGGCTCCTGGAGTGTGGTGGGAAAGCAGGACTCAGGCCCCACCAGACTCAATGTCAATGCCACCATCATCACAGCATTGGTGTTGCTTCGGGTAATGGATGTGAGATCTCTTCAGAAGCTCTGCTGAGGCCTCCTTCTTCTCAGTGCCCCTCCCCTGTTGGCAATGCTTTCCTGTGACATAATTTTAGGCCTGTCTAGCATCCCGTTCTGTAGCTGTGTCCCACGGCCATAACCAGCCTCCTGTCAGTGTCCTGTAGGATGTTTTCAGAAAGCAGTTACATGGCAGGACTGGACTATCTCCCTAGGCCAGAGTCCCGAGAAGGGGAATGGCTAGAGCAGCAGGTGGAAGACTTGGAAGACTTTTGGCCCACGCTGCCCGGGTGCCTGCCCAGAGAGGATGGAACTTGACCTGCCTCAAGCCCTTGGCCTGGGTTTGTTGGGTGGCAGCTGCCATGAGGGAAGGTCTCACACTGGGGTGAGATACAGACCTGACCTGAGGATTGGACAGATCCTGTGTCCTCGTGTGCAGAGAAAATGTAGCATTTAACTCTGGGGGTTGTAGCTTCAGATGAGCCTGAACCGAAACCACTGGGACCTAGCTCACTCGTTCCAATCCTTCCAAATAAAATGAGCCTAGTGGCCTATGGAGGTCACCGACTGTATTGGTTTGGCCTCTCTCGAGGAATAGAATCCATAGAAAGCATCTGTGTAATTACGCAGTAGGTAGCTTACAGGATTGGCAGTGGGCAAGTCACCAGTGGCCATCCATGCACTGCAGAGGCCGAGGATCCAGGACAGAACTTCTTCAAGGAGATGGAAGCCACAGAACAAGAGGAGTAAGGGACACCGTCCCAGCCCAAGGTCAAAGGCCTGGAAGGCTCCCTGGAGAGCCAACCATGTGAGTCTGCTTTGGAAGGCTGGAAGAGCTGGAGACAGAGGTCCAAGGTGATAGTGAAGACAGGACCTTTCCAAAATAGGCATCTTCATCTGTGCCCCCTATATCCAGGGTGAGTCTCCCCTCTGCATTGGTAGCCTCTGTGCCCATCATCCGCGATGTACCCAGGGCTTTACCAATCTGCTAGGCTGTTCTCACTCAAGTGGAATTGGTGTGTCACAGTTGCCAGTCATGCTGGGCGTGTATGGACCCACCAAACTCGCATTGAAGGGAAGCACCCATTGTTAGGGGTGTAGGGGAAGGGTCTTGAGGATTCTGCCTCAGCCGTGGGTCATCTGATCATGGACTGATGGCCTAATGGGTTATCTTGACTAGATATGCTATAAAAGTCATTTTCACTCTCTGTCATTTTTGCTGTTTGGTGCTTTGCACTGCCTCAAGTCAAGAAGCTGCCACCATGAAATTGGCCCTCCCAGAAGAACCATCCGCTGAGTAAACCTTTATTTTTCATAAGTTACCCATTCTGTAGCACTCAGTTATAGCAACAGAAAATGGACTGAGACAGAGAGCCCTTCATAAAGCCCTTAGACATGTTTGTACAGGAGATATTCTGTTGCGCTGTATAAGTTGTACTTTAGTATATGCACATGGATGTTACTGGCCTTTTCACTGGCTTTCTGACTTTCTGGGATAATACAGGGTAGGCCCTACAAAGAGGACAAAGAAAGGAAGTTCTGAACACGTGGTCAGACCTGAGCAGATATGAAATGTGCAAACTGTGCATGGAAAGAATGCTGGGCAGCGGTGGAGGCCCTTGTCTCTGGCACCCCTACACTGCCTGTTCCCTCTGGAGGAATGCCTTGTTGGGACTTTGGCAGTCACATGCCAGAGAGGGCCGAGGCATGTGGCAGAGTAGCCCAAGTTCAGCCCGACTGCTCTGAGCAGGATGGCATTGTCCTGTGGCTCTGTAGGGTTTGGCTTGCTCCTGGTGTTTCAGTAATCCCCTTTTGTCAGGTCGGCTCCTGCCCTGCCTCCCGTGAGAAAGCGGACTTCCCACCAGCCTGGTGGACCCCAGGTTCTAAAAGGCGGTGTGCCCGGGCTGCCCCAAGGCTGGCTCTAAGTGACTTTCTGTCTCTGAACTCAGTGCCTACTTTCATCCTTAAGTTTTACGGACCAAAACTCTGTATACAGTTGTATTTTGGAAAAGCATAAACTAGCTAGGACTCTTTTAGAATCATTTTCAGAAATCACCATGCTATGCAGCCTGCCTATTCCAGGGCTTTAATAACAGAATCACACCCACTGGTTGCCTGGAGTCTCTGTCAACACTTCAGACGTTGCCTGGAAACTGCTGACGGTAGAGCTGTCAGCCTCCAGATGAACTTGACTCAGGTGGAGTTGCTGGTTGCAGGAGTCTATTATTTTGAAGTGGTAGCTGCAGGTAATCAGAGAGGAGGTCACCAGGCTCCCGGCTTTGTGGACAGGCTGGGGAACCCAGCCAGGCAGGCTCAGTTGGTGATTTCTCTTGAGTAGGTGTGGCCTGTACACCTGCCAGGTGTGGTCTCCAGCCAGGAGGGCTGGAAACCTTAGCAGGGCCGCAGGGAGTGGGGTGAGCAGGTGCCTGGCTAAAAGCAGCATTTGGATGGTCCTAGGAAGCAGCTTGGGAGACATATCTAGAGCCCAAGGTGACAGGATAATCCATGAAGAGAAAATCAAAAGAAAGCTAGAGCTAGTAGCAGGTATTCAGGACAGAGACCGGCAGGTCCCCCATTCGTACACTGAGGCCTCTTGCTCTGCAGAGAATAAGCAGCACCAAGGAGTGAGAGGAGAACCCTGGGCCTGGGTGCACTTGGCTTTGCACCTGTCGGGGTCCCTTTGGGTTGGTGTCCAGTCTGCCCTTCCCAGACCTGCCCTTGCTTACGAGGAGTACAGCCTCATCCTGACCTTGCCCTTTGCCTGCCTGCATGGCGAGCTCAAGAAAACACAGTGCAAGTTTGCTTTTGCCTCAGCCATTCAGCGGCAACTGCAGTCACAGGGAGGCAGGTGACAGGACTCCAGACCAACTCCCTGAGGAGTCAGGCCACTCCCGCCCTGGCCCTTGGGGCCTGGAGTAGAAGGAGGAAGTGTGAGCACTTCAGAGAGCCTGAACCAGCACACCCGCCTGGGGAGCTTTCTGGGCCCTGGTGCCCTGGACCCACAGAAATCCCATCTCCTCGCGGCCCATGAGTACCGTCAGGCCTGCTGGAGTCACTGAGGGAGACGGGGACCAGGCTCGTGCCCAGCACCCAGTGGGGTCTCGAGAGCCTTAGGCTGCTCTTCTCCCTGCTGCTAGTTTCCAGGACGATGAGAGAGCCTGAGGCCCCCGCCACTTCCAGGAGGATGGCAGCTTTTTCCCAGTGCATCAGGCCTGACCCCAGGTGGGCCGAGAACCAGGAGGGGTGGAGGGGCACTGCTGGGAGGGGAGATCCTGCGTTCTGCTGGGTGTGGGTTGCCACCAGCCCTCGGGGCTAGAGCTAATCTTCTAGCAGGTTTATGACCTCCTTCCTTGTGACTTTGTTCTTTCTCCTTGAATTCTGTGGATTCTGGAACAAAATAATGATTGTCTTTGTTTCCTTTAAGACAATTACCTGGGAGAGGGGGAGGCGGACTTGGTAAACAGTGCTTCACTCTTACTGTCCCCTTTATACCTGGGATCTGCACCGCAGAGTTGATACCCTTGGAGTGGAGGGAGGTCAAAATGAAAGGACACCAAGTTTATTAGCTGAGGCCCAGGAAAAAAGAGCTCACTCCCAGCTGACAGAAATGGCCTGAGAGGCAGCCCGCTGCAGCTCCTGCCCGGCAGAGCAGCGCTCCTGCACACAGCCACCTCGCCCTGTTGCTGGTGACCTTTTCCCTGGAACTGCTGGCTCACGGTGCGTTTAATTCTGTGCACCGTGGTGCTGGCTGTGGTTCAGTTCAAAGTCATTTGCTCCGTGTAAATAAAGACATAGTGGGTCCTGTGTCTCAAGTGGAAAACTGATGTGTGTCAGCTCCCCTCTGTGGTCTTGGCAAATTGGTACTGTGTCCCTGGAAAGGCACACTTACCCTCAGTGGGGCAGATGCCTGAGGGCGTGGGCAGGTGGCCCACCCCAAGCCTCACTTTCTGCTCTTATTGCACGGCGCAGTGACAGCACCTTAAGGACGTCTTGTGAGCACAGGGCCTCATGAGTCACTCTCATTGTTACTGCTGTGTTTTTCTTTTTAGGGGGTACTGGGGGGCTGACCACCACTGAGAGACATCACTACACTCCTTTTAAAAAAATTCTTTTTTGAGACAGAATCTCAATAAGTTGCCCAGAGTGCTGAGATTACAGGCCTGTATCACTACACTTGACTTCATAAAATATTTTTTGCCATGTTTACCTATTTATTTTTTATCAACACATTAAGTATTAAAACAATGACAAGTCCTTACAAATGTACCCACACCAACCGTCACTCAGAATATATTTTGCCCCATTACTCTACCTTAATACACAGTGTAAACAACATCAAGGTACATCTATCAACTCTACCACCCTCCCCATTTACTCTCCTTTAACCAACTTCCCTCCTTAGCTCCCCTTCTCCAGTGAACATTTTCTTCCTGTTTCACAACACCTGTTGTACATTATGATTCCCACTCACATTTTCAGTTTCTTGGATCAGATAATTTTTTTGGTTTTTACACATGTGTGTCCTATTTATTTCATTTTAGAATATGGCCTCAGTGTGCACCCATTTAGCTATAAATGTCTCAAGTTTATGGTTCTTAATGGCCGAGTAGTGCTCCATTTTGTAAAGAAAATCCCACATCTTTATCCAGTCACCTGTCGATGGTCGCTGGGTTGTTTCCATGATCTAGCTATTACAAACTGAGCTACTACAAACATGGGTATACATTTATACTGTGATTTGAAGCTTTTAATTCTTTTGGGAATATACCTAGCAAGGAAACAGCAGGATCAAATGGGACCTCTAATCTTAGTTTTTGGTGAAATCTCCACTCTGATCACCATAGTGGTTGCATCAGTCTACACTCCTGCCAACAATGGAGAAGGATTCGTTTCTCCCCGCAGCCTCACCAGTATTTATTGTTGCTTGATTTAGTGATAGCAGCCGTTCTTTCTGGAGTGAGGTGGAATCTCAGTGTTGTTTTTATTTGCCTCTCTGGAATTACTAGTGGTGTTGAACATGTTTCCATGTTTATTTTTTGACTGATAATTATTCAAATTCAGTGTCTGCTTCTGCCTGTGTTGCAAGGGCCAAGATAGACTGATGGTGATGCGTCCTCCATTACTTGGCTTTGGATCATGACTTTCTACTAAAGACAGTCACAAAACTCAGCCCTGTACTTGTCACACTGAAAAAACGCCGGTCACATGCGTAAAGTTCTCGATACGTGATTTGTGGCTCATGTGCACAGAGAGCAGGGAGTCTATCTCCTCAGTAAACTCTTATGGTTAAAGGTAACCTAGCCAATAAACCTGTCCTCTGGTCCCCGCACTCCAGGACCCCTCCATAGTCAGCCCTAGGCACAGCTTGCTCTGTGAGCTTGGAAGTTTCCAGTGGTATCTTTGGGATGTCCTCCCTAGCATTAAAAGGAATTTATATTATATTTCCCCTGGAATTATGCAAATAGAATTTCTAAAATAAGGTTGTGAAGTTTGAAGCTCCGATCCCTCGCTATTTTGAAATAATGGTTTGGCAGGAGTCTCTAATAGATATTTTTTTCACTCTGATTACCTGAAAATGTCTAAACTGGTGTTTTTCAAATCTCACATGACAACACTCACCTCTCAATGAGTGACGACAGGGCCTCTTGTGAAAGCTGCCGTGCTTCGCTGTGTGAGACATCAAGTCCCTGCAAGTGTGGCTGTGCCAGGCTGGGCTGCCCGGGTGAGCACAGGCCCGTGTGTGTACGTGTGCAAGTGTCTGCTGTGTTTGGAGTGCCATGCACTTTCCTCCACTAAATGACTTGATTTGCCCATTTATAAGAACTCCGAACACCACTAAATCTACTTATGTAAGTGATTTTCAGAAAATAGTCATTTATTTTATATAAGATCCTAATTATATGGTCGTACATGATGGTGTTTATCTTATGGATGGCTGGGCGTGTTGGGATGAAGCTGTGGTGTTTCTCTGCACAGAAGCAGCATGGCAAGCTGTGCTTACCACGTCGCCGTCCTCTCTGGGTGTCTGCGTGTCCCTGCCCTGACTGTGACCAGTGGGGACTAGAAGTAGGGATCAGGTCCCCAAACAGGGGCCTTCTGTCCTGTGCACCTGCACTCTCGACTGAAGAGTCCACAAACCCTATGAACGTCGCCTGTGGGTGGCTTAGGTGACAACTACAGCTGGACAGTATGCAGGAAGAACTCAGGCAAAAGAAACGTGACAGTCCAGCAGGGTCAGATCTCAAAGAAGTCTGTCCTTGAGACTTTGGAGTGTGGAGCAGCCTTGGAGATTGTGCAGGGGTACTTGTGCTGTCTCGGTTTTAACAGGACATACTCCTTTGTGTAGTGACCATTACTGCAATTAATTCATTTGTGCATTCATTTCACATTATTTCAGCAGCTGCCCGGTGGCAAGCCATCCTGGTACTCTTCCCTATCCTCACAGAGTTACCTTTGAGTTTCACGTAGTTGGCAAGAAAGGGCACAGCACACTTCTCTAGCCCAAGCTTTATTTTTTGTTTTTAAAGATAAACCCTCGTTCCAGGGTACTGGAAAACTGCAGCGCTGACCAGCCAGTAAGTTCTTTTACTCTTCTCCCCGTTCACCGTAAAGCTCTTTCACTTCGCAAGCATGTGTATTCTCAGCATTCAGGCCCGTGGTGAGAGATCCCACCGCTTTCTTTCTCTGGTGTGCAGTGTGAATCGCCCTGTGCCCTTCCTGGCATGTGGACAGAGGACCTTCGCTCAGGCATCTGCTTCAAGGAGCAGGTGGTCCGCTGGCACCTCGGGAGAGGTGATCGAGTATGGTGCCACCCAGTCTTGGTGCCCGCCTGTGCAGGTGCTTCAGCCACCATGGCCCTCTGCGCTTCAGGATAATAATATCATTAAGCGGCAAGCTGGCACTGTTTTTGAACAGCAATTTCTCACAGGAACTTTGTGAGCATTACACATGCCATTTGCCTCAATAATGTGAAACTTATTTTGCTAAAAAAAGGAACAGGCAGATCCTGGTGTGACTCACTGGAAAACAATAGTTAAGTCATAATTTATTTTCGTCTCTTTCTCAAGGAAGGGGAAAAATGATGAAATGTATAGGGCATGTAAGACGGCACACTGTGAAGGGGACCAGGAGCAAAGATCACATGCACATTGCAATTAGCTGGCGCCCTTGGTGAATCCAAGGTGCAGGCTCCTGCCGCCTCTCGTGGGAAGGGGACTCAGACTCACCCTCAGGGAGCATTTTGGGGAAGGCCGAGTAGGCAGGAGTGAGACCCTCGGGGATGTTGAAACTCAGCAGCGTCTTGATCGGTAGGGGAATGTGCAAAAGCCCTGCGCTGGAAGCAGAGCGCACAGTGCTGTAGGCAGCGGAGAGCGGGCAAAGGCCTGTATTTCCGCCATGCGACGGGGCCTGTGCCTGGGACCTGGCCCACCTCCTCTTCTATGGATTTCCTGTCCATCTGCCTTTACCTCGCTCCCAGTCCTGCTGTATCTCCAGGCTTCTCCCCTATATCCTTACCAGCTTCCTCTAATTCTTGTTTTAGTAAGAGTTTTCCAGAAGCAAATTTTATTGTCTTCATTTATGAAAATGCCTCTCCTTTATCCTCCCCCTTTTTCCCCTGGAATACTTTTTCCCCAATAGCTTTGTTGACATGAAATGTACATATCATAAAGTTTACCTGTTTAAAGTCTACTGTCACCAACTGGGTTTTAAGAGTTGTGCATCTATGAACGCAGGTAACTTTAGAACATTTTTATCTCCTCAGAAGGAAAACTGGGGCCTGTTAGGCATCACCTCCTATTTCCCTTCTTTGCCCTGCCCCACACTCCCCAGCTCTAGGCCCCTCATCAGCTACCCTCTGCCTCTAAGGGTGTGCCTGTGCTGGACATTTGGTATAAATGGAATTGAACAGTATATAACTGTACCGCCCCTCGCTGCAGGCCTCAGGTCCCTCTGCCCCCGGCACCACCCATGAGGGACCAGATCCGCTGGTCCGTGACCTGGGGAGAGGAGGGTGAAGGATGAGCCCGGAGTCCGCTCAGCCTGTGGGCAGCACGTGCTCAGCCCCCCACCTGCTCCTCGCGCCTTTGTTCACCCAGACGTGGTCCGCGCCGTAGACTAGCTTTCCGGTATCCACCAATACACACTCTGCTAAAGACTTAGCTCAGGGTCTCGACTTCCCGGGGCCTGCCGTGCGCAGTCAGCCCTGCGTGCAGCCCTGCTCCTGCCTCTGTGCTCAGAGGCGGCCAGCTGGGCCTTGGTTCTCCTCTGATCCCCAACAGAATGGCGGCTGGCTTTTTTCCTTCTCAAAATGTGTTCAAGGTTCATCCAAATCAATCAAAGCGCGTATTGGTGCTTTATTCTTATTTGCTGTCGACTGAGATCCCATTATATGTATACAATACATTTTTCTATATCCATCTATTGATGGACATGGGCTATTTTTGTTTTTTTATTATTACATAAATTTTTCTGTGAACATCAATATACAAATTTTGTTTGCACATTTTTATGTTTTCTATCGTAAAATACATGTATCATAAACCTTATCATCTTAAACATTTTTATAACTCTATAGATCAGTGGTACATTTAGATTATTGTACAGTTGTAACCACCCATCCATCTCTTGAAGTCTGTTCCCTTTTCTTTTCTCCTGTTCCCTTCTCCTCTTCTCTTCTGTTCTTTTCTTTTTTGAGACAGGGTCTTTTTATGTAGTTCAGGCTGGCCTTGAACTCACTGTATAGCGTAGGCTGGCCTAAAACTTACAGTGATCCTCCTGTTTCAGCCTCCCAAGTGACCTGGCACCATACATGGCATCCAGAACTCTTTTTTTTTTTTTTTAGGTTTTTGGAGACAGGGTCTCGCTTTGTGGTTCAGGCTGGCCCCTGAGCTCAGCCTCCAACTCACATCACAATCCTCCTGCCTCTGCCTCCCAAGTGCTGGGATTACAGGCGTGAGCCACCACACCCGGCACTGTGGTATGTGGTACTGGTTGCTGCTGGGTGTGGGTCTCCACACCCAGTATTGTTATGTGGTTACCGGGGAATCGAACCCGGGTCCTTGCGCTTGCGAGACAGGCGCC
>PVIR01034587.1:0-17069 GCA_004026965.1 Petromus typicus
ACAGTTGGAATTTAGCTCGGCTATCCACATTATACGTTCAAAACTTTGACTACAGTAAAGCGACATTAGTTCCCTGCCTCGAGTATGCGACTAGGAAGTACACTTCTCTTTATAGCACCTCTCTGTTAGCCATGGTAAGAAAATTAGGATGACACACCAACCAGGATTTCTTCTTTGTAAACACTGCTCCTTGCTTTTGTGGCCTTGAGCTCATTCTTAACCCCTTCATTTCTTCATCTGTGACTTAAGAGTATTGAGATATGGTTCATTGGGAAATATTAAACATAAATACCAACAAATTTAGATGACTCCAAACACAAAGTATATGCTCAAAACTCATATTGTTAGTATGAAATCTCTTACCATACAAACATGTCTTAAGTGCTGTCAATAAGGAGTAAAGACACTCTTCTTTTAATGAGTGCATACATCCTTCATTTTTGTGAAAGATCAAAGCAATTTACTCCCTGCTAATCCAGCGAGTTTCTGTGTCCACTTTCTGCAGTGAACATCCTCATTGAATTACAAGCAAAGCCAATTCAAAAGAATCCCTCTGTGCTAATAAGACATGTTTATACATTGTTCATTTAATTTATAACACTAATCCTAGGAAAATTAGTTTCATGAGTCTATTTTACAAATAAAGAATCCAAAGGTTAGAAAGTCTTCTAAGTGGACAAAGCAGAGACACAGCCAGTACATGATTAGAGAAGGTAGAGAAGGCATGAATTCCAATCTGTATCGAACACATTTGTGGCTCAACTTCAATGACACCCAGCTGACTCTGAAATCACGTATCACATACAGCAGTGAAAACTATCATATTTCAAAGACAGGATAGCATTTCTCTTTCATCACACTGACAAAGCTTTCCTTCTGAGATGCTTCTCCACCCGGACTCCTTTGCTGAGGCCTGTTTACTCCACTACCAGCAGGTGGCAAAATGGTCTTAGCCAAATAAAAGAGAGAAAGCTTAGAATTAAAGTGGGGCATGTTCATAAGTAGCATGTTCTTCCCCAGGCATAAAGAGGTGCTACTCTCCTTCCTCTGAGAGAAAAGTGTTGAGCCTTTGTCTAAGGTTACACAAGGGAAATCAGTGAGTGAAGAATCCATTGTACACATCCTGGAGATGGTTCTCCATTAATGAGGAGCCAGAAGTAGACTGGACATCAAACCGGATGTGGGGTATCCTAGGACAGACTTGCATCCCCAACCTCTGCAGGTATGTGCCATTCCTGTCTCTTGTCAGGAGGACACCAGGAGTCACAAGATTAGATTTTCCCACTGAACAAGTCACCCTGATTCTCCAAAATAAACTGGTAAAATCTCCACTGGAATCTGAGGACCTCTTCTCTCTGGCACTGTGGGTTTAATCACAGGAACAAATGGTTTGAACTACAGGATGTTAAAGTACTCTGTGCAACTATTGATGCAGACTCCCTGGTAGAAAATCAGGCTACGGTTCACCCACTTGATGTCTGGATGTTGGAATAAGGAGATCATATCACCTAATTGGTTTTTTAACCTGTTGTCAAAGCTAGAGCTGCTAGTCAGGAGCAAATCTAGCGGATCAGGGGACCTGGTAGTGCCTCCCATGAGGACACGTTCATTATTCAGGTAGGTACAGGCCAGTAGCCCAGTGTCTTTTATCGGTATGATGCCAAGATGAGTGTGTCAGCATTGTTGAAATTGAGAGTTTTCAAGCCTTTTAAGAGGATTGCTGTGTAGGTTAAGAGAAAAGAAAATAAAATATAAGCAGGAAGACATCTAAGTGTACAGAGAAGCCTCTCAGCTGACAAAGGAGTGAAGGGGGCACATTAAGAGTGAAATTGAAAATAAAGTTCAAGATTAAAATGAAAGTATATTTCAAAATTAAAAGAAAATAATGGTATTAAAATTATGAATTTTAAATATTTTTAGGGAATTACTATGTCAGTTAAATAAACTGAGTGTGTCAGTGTTTTCTGTCAATCAAGAAAAAATATTTGTATGGATAGAATGTGGTCCTTTTGAGAAATATTCTCCCATTCTATGTAGTGCATTGCACTATCATTGAGATTGTGTGTGTGTGTGTTTATGTATGTATCTCTCTATATTAAACATTTAGTAATTTTGTAAATTATGTATCTTAGCATCTTTCAGTGGAATGTAAAATTATAAAGAGAAATAAGTGGTATGTTCAATTATCAGCTAGTCAGTGACAGAGCTGTAAATTCAATTTCTGACTCTACAATATGTCGCAATTTTACAGCAGAGGTCAGGAGGAAAGAGCAATATTGAGGGAATTTTCTTTACTTTGAGTTTCCATAACAATATATGAATAATTCCTTTCCTAAGTTATGATGTTAGTAGCAACATCTGACCCTATTATATTATATTGTAAACGTGAATACAAAGTATATGGCTAAAATGAAGAGCTTTTTATGTCTTGTATTTTGACACAGGATCTCCCTATACAGTTCAGGCTGGCTGGAAACTCAAGGCAATCCTTCTGCCTCAGCCTCCTGAGTTCCTCCTTCCATCAAACAGATCTTCTGAAACCACAAAGCTTTGAAGATTACTCTGTGCTCTATCCTGCACAAAGACAATTGTAGCTTTATAGAGTATATCTCTCTCACTCCAGAATCCTTTTTCTTTCTTTCATCCCTTCTATAATCACTTTATTGCAGCTTTCAGCATCATATTTGCATAAGCAAATCATTATCATTTACATATATAAATCATCAGCATTTGCATATATAATCGGTTGACACACAATAAAATGACTAATCTGGAAGGAAACAGCTTCCTCAATACGGATGTGAAAGATGCTGTAATACTTTTAAATTTAATTGTACAAAATCCATATTAAATTTAGAAATACATTTCCAACTTCTAACCCAGATTGCCACAATCTCTTTTAAACATGTCACAATCCCACATTAAGAATTTTATCCAAACAACTTTAACTGTAACACTGAAACATAACAATTGTCGGTGTAATTTGGAGATAACCTCTCTTTTGTCTTATTATCTTTCTTCTTGTTCCTGTGAATCTAAACTAAGGCCTCGTGCATGCTGGACAAGTGCTCTACACCAGCTCTTCACACACCTATTTTTGAGACAGGTTCTAAGTTGTTTGAACTTATCTCAAAATTGTCTCAAAATCCTTCTGCCTCAATCTTCAGGGTATTCAAGATTACAAGCATGCACCATTATGTCCTACCTTCATTTAGCATTCTGTTAGCTGAATTTTTATTCAGTTTTATTACCGTGCTAATGGCTGGTTTTCTTCTCATCTTTCATATTTGTTATTCATACTCTTAGAATTTGTTTGCCTTTATTTGCATTGTGCTTAAAAATAACTTTATATTGTTTTCAGAGATTATTGGTTTAGTTTTCCAGTGAGTGCAAAGTATTTTCCATTTTAATTCACAGTGGGTAATTTTTATTTCTCCAGTAGGGCTGTAAGTAAACGTACTTTATTTTGTTTTATTTTATTTGTTTTGTTGTTATTTGAGACAGACTTGCTATTCGTTCAGATTGGCTTGGAACTCACTATGTAGCCCATGCTAGCCTTGAATTGACAGTAATCCTCCTGCTTAAGCGTCTTGAGTGCTGTCATTATAAGCATGTGCCATGGAAATTTACCTGGCAAGTCAATGTACTTTAAAATGCTGTGATGGTAGGGAACAGACAGGGTGTTAGGAAATACAAAAACAAAACAAACAACAACAACAAAAAAACCCCACTTTTTTCCTGTTAATTACTTTCACGTTACCTGTATCACCAAGAAAAGAGAATTAAATTTTTAAAGTGGAAAAATTGAAATTTATTTGCAAAAGCTCAAAATCACATGCCAGAATGACAATTTACATCTTCTTTAAAAAGGAATCACCAGTGGTATTGGTATACTTTATTGAATTTCCAAATGTCTGTTTTGATGAATTATAGATGCAGCTTTCTGAAGTGCACTAAAGAAATGACTTACAGGCATCTTTCAGCAAAAACACAGACACCACCAATCCCAGCAGTTCTGACAGAATTGCTCAGAAATGTAGTGCAATACTGTGTTTGGATGATGTCAGTATCATCGGGCAGAATTAATGTTCAAGATCATAGCTTTGGATCCCAAATGCACAGGATTTATGCAGGAGATAATTTCAAGATTAGCTTTTATCTTCCAATCAATGTGCATAATTGCAATCACAATTAAAGGGCTGGTGTTTCATATTTCTCCCTGGGTTTGAATTGCCATACAATCCCTGAGTAAATAATGCACTTAGGAGGCACTTACAAGGACTGAACATACTTTCAGGCCTCCAGTCCCTGAGAGTGAAAACAGTGACCATCTTTAAAGTTTTGAGCATTTCTTGTTTTCATAAACTAGCAAGGCATTGCTGCAGGAGCTGTTTTAATTAAGAGGCAACAGCAGAAACAACTATTAGTTCTGCTGCCTGCTCATGATGGCTAAGAAAGTTCTGTTGCAGCAATCATGATTTTTTTCTTGAGTCTGACAAATGCTTTTGAATGCACAGCCACAATAATTTACAAAGACTTAGCTGAAATGAGCAAGTGTGGAGTCTAGGCTGGAAAAGCTGGATATCACAGTGCTACTGGGTCAGATCAGAGCTCAGGAGGAGGAAAGGTGAAAGAAACAGGGAGAGCTGAGTGTGAAACTCAAATACTGAGGAGGAAAACTGTTGAAAAAATGTATTAAGGTCACAAACTAAATTATTAGCAACTGAAAAGAAGCTGAATTGTGAAACAAAGCTATAGGCCATATATATAATAGTTATATATATAAACATATATATATATATGTTTATATCATATACATTTTTCACTACAGGAAATTATTGCATTTAAATGTTCACTATTTAGCTAGATTAGCCCTTTTACAATAGAAAGCAATGCAAAGAAATAAGTAAATAGAAAGAGATGCAATAATCAACTCAAAGGGAATGTAAAATCAAAGTTTTATTTTCCCAGTAAATATTTTACTGGACCATATTCACAAAACACTGGTTTTCACTGTGACACTGGCATGCGTGTATGTGGCATGTATACAAGATGGTGTATTGTTAAGCTATGAAGAAGGAAAGCACATCACTGCAGGAAAATGATGGCAGTGGAATGGCAATCATCATATTGAATAAGATCAGTAAGACTTGGAAAGTCAAGGGCCACAGGCTCCCAGCGTGAGATTCTGAAGAGAGGCCATTGGCTAAGAGGAAAGGGTCAGAGGGGAGGAGTAAGAGGACAGATGGGATCGACCATTCTTCCTTGTGTAATGGCCTGTTTAGAATTATTTTATTGTATAATCTCAGATAATCCATCCACCAAGCTTCTCTTTGTACCACAGAAATGAGGTAACTGAGAAATGTGTATAATTAGAAGCAACAGAAAGAAAGAAAACAGCAAAAATGGTCCCTAGAAGATATTCACAAATCAACCAACTGTGGGAAGAAAGCACATTCTCAAGTGGGGAGTTTTACCACCAGGGAAATGTAAGGAGACTCGGGAGTGCTTTGAAAATTTTCCAAGTTATAAAATCATCGCTGGGATACTCAAATAGTTATAAGTATCCAGAGGGAAAATGCATCATAGAATTTTGATGTTTCGTCCAGTGACTGGCCAGGAAGGTGTTTCCTTTATCAAAACATCCTGGAAAGTGACTTCTTTTCTCTCAATACTGCAATGAATATGAACTTCCACTAAGCACTACTGTCTTCATCTCTGCTCAGCAGTGTGAAAACTGCATGAGTATTTAAGAAGGAACTTATGGTTCTTTTTCCATCAACCATGAGAAGCAAAGCTACTAGGTATACGGGTGCTGGGCAGACGTTTGAATAAGGTAACAAGGAAATAATGAATATAAAGGAAAATCACCTGTTAAAAACACTACACTAGTAGAAGTTATCACCTGTGGAGCTCATTGTGACACATTTTTTTCAAGAGTTTTATTTTGATTATTTAATACAGTGTTTCTACAGTAAAGTACTACTAATATTTTGACCTTACAGTGAGTGTTTGCACAATCACTTTGCTTCTTTATACTGAGTGAAAGTTTCGACAAAATGACACTATAAAACAGAGCTGGGGTCTGCTTACCTCCATGCCAACCACACTGAACGGGCTCAGGGACATTTTATGTAAAAGGTATGTAGAGAAGTCTGCTGGAACCTCAGGTGGGGCATTATATGGGCACACACAGGCCTGAGGCCTGCCTGCTTCCATGCCGACTGCACTGAGCATGCTCAGGGACATTCCAGGTAAAGGGCATACAGTGGAGTATGCCAGAACCTTACAGAGTACGTTTAGATTGTGAGGTACAGGGCTGGGGCCAGCCAGCCTCCATACCTACTGCACTGAGCATGACCAGGGACACTCTAGGTAAATTGGGCACCACCTAGTCCACACGAATGTCAAGTGACATAAAATAAACACCAGCACCTAGGGCTGGAAATTGTGGGCCTCCACTACCCAGGGCTTTTTTGTCAAGGTGATCTGACCCTGTTGTCATATCTTATATGATGTGCCAGAACTAGGGTTGTTTAGGTCCCATTATAGACTCAAGAAGAACAGCCCAGGAAACACTGATATCTTAAGGATCCTAAATATTAAGAAATAAAGAGAGTTCCAATAAACATTGCCAGACTACAGGGCATGTATAAATCCAAAAGGAGCAGCAATGAAAAAAACTCAGAGATGAGGAAAAATTCAAAGTCTCGGATGCGAAGATCCTCACAGCAAGGTAACAGGGGGGAAGGGAAATGGAAAAGTCTGAAGCTCAGTCACCAGGTTTCTCTGAAATGGCAACTAAAATGGAAATCAGAACTAATATCTGAGATGAAAACAGAGACACTGGTAGATAACAAGGACAAGGTGGGGAGTATTACAATCTCCAATATGAAACTATACTACAAAGCCACTGTGATTAGAACTGCATGGTACTAACAAAGTAACAGACCTGAGGATCAGTGGAATAGATGAGAAGATCCAGAAACAATTCCAGATAAGTCACCTCATCTTTGACAAAAGAGCCAAAAATCCTCAATGGAGGAAAGATAGCCTGTTTAACAAATGGTTATGGATAAACAGGGCTTTAACTTGCCAAAGACTAAAGGTAGACCTTTCAACATGTACCAAGCTAAAACCAAAATACTTAGAGACCTAAGTATTAAAACAAACACACTAAACCTACTGCAAAACCAGTTAGGTAGAATTCTTGAAGACATTGGTTTAGAGAAAGATTTACTGAACAAAACCTCTATAGCATGAGAATTGGCAGAATAAATCTACAAATGGGATCTCATTCTATTAAAAAGCTTCTGTGCAGTAAAGGAAACCACCAACAGAGCAAAAAGGCAATGAACAATACGGGAAAGAATCTTTACCACCTGTTTCTCAGACAAAGGGCTACTATCTAGAATAAATAAGGAGCTTAAAATAATAGCCCACCCAATTTTAAAGGCCCAATTCAAAAATGGTCATCTGAAATAAACAGAAACTTTTCAGAGGAAGAAACAAGAGCAGCTAAGAAGTACATGAAGAAATGCTCCACATCACTGGTCATTGGAGAGATGCAGATCACAACACTGAGATTTCACTGAGGAAAGAACACTGAGATTTCGTCTCACTTCACAAAGAATGGCTACTATCTCAGAATTAGCCAGCAACAAATGTAAACAAAAGAATTAAAAGATATACACAAAAGAATTGAAAGATTCATATCACAGTGACATATGTGCACTCATATTTATAGTAGCTCAATTTGTGATTCCTACATCTTGGAGACAACCAAAATGTCCACCAATTGAAGACTGGAAAGGTAGATGTGGTTCTTTTATAAAATGGAGTATTACTCTGCCATTAAAAATTATGAGATTGAATCATTCATATTCAAGTGGATTTACCTTCAGTACATTCTCATTAGTGAAACAAATAGGTTACAGATGTGTAAATATCATATCTTTTCTCTAGTATGAGAAAAAATGAAGATGTAAATCAGTTCTAATATATACAGAAAATATTGTGAAATATAAAATAATTAAAGTAAATAAGGTGTAGTGGTAAATAATGAGAGGAAAAGAAGGTGATAATGATTAAAAAAAGGAAACAAAGCTTAGATATAAGGGGGTGGGGTTGCAGGGTGGGTGCCGGAATGGGAAAAAATGAGAATCGAATTATGTCAAGTTCTGGTCCAAACTCTCAATGTTAAATGTGATGAGAATGTATATTCATAATGTACCAATAAAGATTTGAATTTAAAAAAAAGGAATCACTACTCTATTACTATCCTCACAATAAACAAAAGTTCCACTAAAAATGAATTTTAAAATGTACCTTCAAGAATTTTTCCAGGAAATTGAATATATAATACAAATCTCCAGACAGTCTAAGCTGAGGGTTGGTAGTGAGCTACTTTCACTAAAATATGAAGTATTTTCTGTTTGTTGTAATCATTGATTACTGGCTCCCTAACACGCTATAAACAATCTGTTTCTTTAAACCTAAGGACAATGAATGAAATTAAGTATTTATTTTAGTAATATTATTTGTGATAATGTTAGTAATATTAATAGCATTAGTTTTTATTTTGAGAAGTAAAATACATATAATGTTGACTTTAGGATGTTCTCTACTTCTAAGTACATAGTTTAGTGGTTTTAGGCACATTCATATAGTTGTGGAATTTGGGTCTAGATCCCTCATAGTCATTTCCAAATAAAGACTTTAACAAAAACATCCCATTTTCTCCAAAACACCAGTTCCTACTAAACCACCAAAGGCTCTCTCTATGAATTAAAAAATTCTAGATGTCTCACATAACTTGTCTACTATATTCTATGCCTGTTCATGACTGGCTTATTTCATGAGCATAATGTCATAGACATCCCTCCATATTGTATCATATGTCCAGATTCCATTTGATTTTACACTAAACAACCTCACACTGAATCTATATCCTGCAGGCTTTGTGCATTCATATATCAGGGGGCATTTGTACAGTTTCCATTTTTTGAGGATAATTCTGCAGTGAGCCTGAGAATGGAAATATTTTGTATCTGTAATTGGTTAGCAGTAAATGATAGCAATGATTTCAGTGTTATACTTAGAGCTGGCATTGCTTGGTTGTAAGCTAATCCTATTTTAAGAAATGACCATACTGTATTCAGTAGTTTCTTTAGCATTTTACATTCCTAACAGCACTGCACAAGTATTCCTATTTATTCATGTGCTTGCTGACATTTATTGTTGCCTGATTTTTTTATCACTAGCTTTATGAATGACTTGGAAGTGGTATCATCCCAATTGAGGTGCTACATTTTAATTAATGGCCCAGCACCTTTTTCTTAATAAGAATAAGACTATAAGTATACCTTTTCTTGTTTCCTGTGAGTGAATACCAATATAACCTCATGGAAGCTTCAAGTTCTATTATTTTCTTCATGTTTCATCATTCAAAACTAAATCTTCTTCCATAAATTTAAAAATATTTTCCACATGATATGTAACAGAAGATAATTTATATTTATATCAGAAGATAATGAGAAATGGATCCCTGAACACAACTTTCAATGGCATATTTATAGACAGTTTTCTGGATAGATGTCATTACTTATTTTTCCTGTGGGTCACTACATGAAAATGGCAATAAAATGAGTGTTTACAAGAAGGTGCAGCCTTTATTTAATAGTATAACTCCTCCTCAAATTCCAGAAAACAGAAAGTTGCACATCACCACTGCAATGAATTTGAGTTTGTGTGGCCTCCGACTTGTTGAAAGGAAATGTGTTGAAAGATTTAAAACCCAGTGTGATATAGGAAGGTGTAGTGAGTTGGGAAATTAGGTCCCAAAGGTGAGGTTTTCTGAAATGATTCATATTCTTACAAAAAGAACTCTGGAGATTTCTCTTGCTTTGCTGTGTTGTTGTGGGGTGAGATTTGCATCTGGAAAAGGAGGTTCAAAAGAGCCCAGATCTGAAGGACCTCAACCTTGGACTTTTCACTTCTGCAGTTGTACCAAACAGAGTATGGGTTTGAAGAGGACTAAACATCTTTCCAACAGCACAGAATGCGATGGCTTCTGTGTTTCTCTGGGTTTGCTGCATGATGGTTTAAGGGCAGGAGAGAATTTTATTCACCTGAATATGACAACTGGTTTATTTAGACCTCTCTCTTCACTGTACAGTAGCCTGATAAAATGACACTGATCATAAGGGCAGAGACTCTGCATTGACTCCACAGTTTAGGCTCATCCTTAGAAAAACGTCCATCCATGGCTGACTACCAGCCAGCCAACCTGTGCAGTATGTTACACTGGGCTAGGCTGATTAAGATAATCACACAGTCAAGAAAAAAAAAAAAAAAAAGAAAATAAAAGAGAAAGAGGAAAAGGAAGATGAGGAGGATGAAGAAGAGCAAGAGGAAGTACAGGAGGTCTAGACAGAGGAGGAAAGCTAAAAGGAAGAGAGAGTTAAGTAAAATAAACTCCAATTATTCCGCATTAAAACTGAGAATTCCTAATATTTCTCCAGTTTCAAAACTTGCCTATAATTATACATGTTTCTTCATCTATTATTCTAAAATCAGAAACAAAACTTAAAGCAGATGTAGTGTCACACGTCGGTAACCTCAGAACTCAAGAGGCTGAAGCATTAGAAGCGCTGGGAGTAAAGAGCCAGATTTCAGCTCAGCTACTTTGTCAGACAAATGGAAAACTAATAGCAGACCGAGGAAGTAGAATAACGATGAGAATATCAGAAGCCAGGAGAACACTGGAAGATGACTGATTGACAGGAGGGTTGTAGATTCAGAGAGACCGTCACAGTCAGAGCAGTGTGGATCTCTGGGTATCACGGCCACAGGTACCAAGGGCTGTGGAGCAGCTGGAAGCCTCAAAGAGTGACCTTGGAATTTAGCCACGTGGAAAGGCTGAGTTCAAATTAGTTATAACTGAAGCTGAGCTCCACGTGGAGTAGGAGGCCTTCTGGCGGAATAGAGAACCACAGGGGAAATTAGAGGCAGTGTATTTCAATCTCTTACTGGAAACGGGAAATTCTTTTTCAAATTGGTCTGAGAATTCATTTGGCTTTCACTTGAACATCTCTCGAGATTAAAAGCTTATTCCTTAAAAAGGGAGCACATTTCTTTCTTCTGTCAGATGATGTCACATATTAACAGTTGTGACTGTGTGTGAGTGTGTATTTATTGGGGGATAAACCCCGGGGTGAGTCAGTATATATGTTGCTCAAAGTAAGTTCAAAGTTGGAAGTGATTATCCTCCTGCATCTGCCTCTGCCTCCCAGAGTGCTAGAATTTCAAGCATGAACCCGTATGCCTGGCTTTCCTTTTTTTTTTTCTTTAGTCTTGGTTCTGTGATACTGCCTGGGTGACTTTCTGGCTTTAGATTTCCACGTAGCTAAAAATAGAGGAATCCATCACTATGCTATCACTTGTGGCAGTGCAAATTTAAATAATGTTTTGGGGAAATACTCAGCATTATCAAGTAAAATTACTTGTATAAGTTCCAAGATTCGTACTTGTTATAAGTGCCCCAAAATAAGACAATGCCTAAAAAACGTTTAAAATTGTCTCAAATTTGGTGAAATTTAAACACTATCAAATGTACACAGATTGAACAGTGATGAAAAAAACTTCTAACAATGCAATAAAATGCATCCATTCTCTATGTGATACTGAGAAAATACAAAGGACCAGAACATGCATGATTTTAAGTATGTTTTCATCAATGCATGTTTGTAGTACTTAATGTTTGCATTCCTTGTAAGGAGCTGGTGTGTGTACATAACATAGCTTACTTCCTCTATTCACCCTCTTGCCCTCCCCTCCCCCCTTCTCCCAGCCTTGACCATGTTCACATTTATTATGCATCTGTGTAGAGACCTTGTTCTCCGAGGTAGAGGCCAGTGTAGTCCTTTCCCTTGTGGGAAAATGACAGTTGTGAGGCTGTGCAGCTGTGAGTCTGTGTTCTGGAGCGCGGTAAAGTCCATCTCTCTCCATGGGCAGAGTCTTCATGCTGTGTACATTGAGTTGGATGCCACGAACTTCTCTATGTAGCTCTATGTATTTCTTATTAATTTCAATTGGAAATAAAAGAACAGAAACAAAAAAGAGAAAAATGTGCCTTTGAAGATAGACCTGTTTACAGAGTTAGCCATATGTATGATGCCATTTTTTTATTATGGAGCACCAAGAAATGAGACAGAGGTGGGAAGTATCCTTCAAACATTGTCAGCTCGCGTTAGACACAGGCATGTCCTTGTTACGTGTCTAAAGTAGGAGAGTCATTTACTGTTCATCAAAGTCATTCAGATTTATTTAGAAGACAAAGATAGATGTGAAATATATTAAGCAAGTATACTTTTTCTTTCAAACAAAATCTCCATCATGGTATTAGATGTCTGAAATGACAAAACCAGAGGTATGATCAAAAAATGCAGTGGATATGTAAAGTTTTGAAAATTCACAAAAAAAGACACCCCCGCAGAAGGCAAGGACAACAAATATCATCCCATCAAGAATGGAGGACACAGTTCCTCGGTGAATCGAGAACCAAGTGTGTACTGGCAGGTGTACTGGCAAGTGTGGAGTGAGCGATGCTATGTATTACAAACAGATGAGCTGAAACCATTGGATTCTTATGACTCATCTGCTAAAAGAGTCAATCCAGCATTTAATATTCCAGCTCAGTGCAAACTTCTCACCCTCTTGGCAGTTCTGAGCTGCCCGGACTCAGATCAGCAAGGTGGTCCTGTCTGTTTATCTGGGACAGATGACTGGGCAGCACCCCAGATCCTCACACCCGTCATCACCAATGTCACCAGTCAGAACTGAGGACCCTTCTTAATTAAGACTGAAAGCTGGAGATGCATTCTGGCTGCACACCAGGGTGCAGGTGAGGACAGATTTATCACTAAAATTCAAATGTGCATTTCAATAGGCATCAAGGAGCCATTGAAGTTTGTTTTCAAGTGGAGAGTGGCAAAAGCCAAGTCAATTCAGGAAGGGGATTTGTGCTCTGCACAGTTCACTGAACAAGCAGAGGGTGCTCTGTGAAGATCTTTAGCTTTGTTGATCTCAGTGCAGAGTTATTACAAATGCCAGGTGGATCCTCGCTCCTGCACTGGAACGAACAGCATATGGTGACTATCAAACAGCCAGTATCAAACGGGAAGACAGTTTACTAAGTACCCATCACTGCTGCTCCTGGGAGCTGACTTGAAGCCTTTTCAGCACCAGCACATCCGATCTGACGGCTTCAGAGTCTCAGTTCCACATTAGACTAAAAAACAAAGGCATCAGGTCCCCTCTGTGGCCTGGAAGAGTCAGGGAAATTCATCCTTGAGGGAGTTGATTGGATTTTGCTCTTCTTGTTTAAACCTGTGTGACATTTTGACAATTGCTTTTTCTGCAACTGCTGAACACAGGTTGAACTCCTAATGTGTTTCAGAATGCCAGGTAGTCATCTATAAACATTTGCACTTACAGATACGTAGACTGTTAGAGAGCCTCACACAGCCTTCAAAGGTAATGCAAAAATCAAATTTATCTGTTGAGAATAATGTGCAGAAATTGCACTGAAACACAGGACAAGAACCCCAGCTCTAGGGTGATCTCTGCAGATAACCTTGGGCAGCTCTCTGCTTAGCCGAGAGCAGGCTCCTTCAGCACGGAGTGGAGGTGTCATGTTCTCAGTGTTAGAAGCTTAATGTGACAGAACCTGGTGAGCTGCAAAGAGTGCCACATGTCAGCATGATTAGGTGACAGTCTTATTCTCTCTCAAGCAAGGCATGATACTGTGACAGAAATAACAGGGAAGAAGGAGTCGGTTTGGTGTAAGTGTTTATACGCCCTTCCACTCATTGCTAGTGATAATAAATGAGACACACGACTCCCTAATTGTCTCCTCTGCTTTAAGTCATTGAAAATACACCTATGTGAAGTGCTTTAGGACTTTGGTGCACTTTGCTAGTAGGAGACATGTATGTGAAAGGTAAAGAAACATATAATATTGTAAAAACATGCAACTGATGTTTTGGGGAGTAGTTGGTATATGTGGGGCACCATGTTTTTTAAATTAAAATCCCAATATTTGGTGATAGTAATTCTATTCTTATAGCTTGTCAAGCCAAAAATGCTGGGATGAAACTTAATTCAATTGTTTGTCTCACAAGTTGAATCCAGTCTATAAGTAATCAGTCAGATGTATTGCGGGAACTACAAACATAAATTACCCAGTATACTGGATTTTTAACACTGGAAAATGTTATTTAGAATTTTAATTTTAATTCATTCCTGTATATTCATAATGATAATAATAATAATGAGCCCATGGAATTTGGGGAACAGAAAATAATTACATAATACAGTGTCTAATTGCTAAATGATTATTACCTGAAAATATTGGTTCTCAGTCTTGTAGTTTTTCCTGTTTACTCTTTGAATCCCAGTTATGTTGTAAAAAAATAATTTCTTAATATCAAGGGACATAATCTATTTCTAAGGCAAATTGCCCTGTTAAACCAACTAACCATAAAACCATATACCAAACGTGATCACTTGTTACATTTTGGTCCTTTTTTATCCTTCTGTTTTCCCTACATTTAGTTCTTCAACTGTACTAATTAAAGATCACCCATCCTTCCATTGTCTGTCCAGAACTTCAAATATTCTGAGTGTTCTCTGATAGAACAGTCCGAGGTTCTAATAAATGATGAGCAGACATACAGAACAGACGACGTGCTGAGAAATACAAGGAGCACCTTACCCTGTCTTCACAGCTCGGCCTCCAATTTAAGTGTCTAGGAAGAATGGATTTGGAAGCTTTACAAACCCATTTGTCTAAGCCTAGAATTAATTTAACTTTTTTAAAATCTTTATTGGTACATTAAATATACACATCATGATTGCACTCCATAATGGGGATTTGTACCAGTATAAGACACAACTTAATTCTCATTTTTTCCCATAGCCCTACCCACCCTACCACCCCCCCCCATATACATAAAATTTGTTTCCTTACTTTTAGCTTTTAAGAGACAAAGTAATTATGGTAGTGCTCTGTCGTGGTGGATTTGTGTAAACATTCAAGATGGCTGAGAAAATTCACAGCCATCAGATATATAAAGATGGTTAGTCTAGAGTAATTCAAGAACAGCCAAGTTTTAATAGAAAGGGACATTTCCTCCTCAGGCTGTCTGTAAATCTCAAGTCGGACCTGTGTCCTCTTCATCCAAGAGCCAGACGAGTTCCCACAACCACGGAACATGAGACCTAGAAATATCACTGTACATTGGCAAAGGAAAAAAGAAGAAATACTAGATTGTTTCTCTAAATAATTTCATTGTTTAGAAAGTTGTTTAGTTTCTCCAATTAATAAATGGAAGGCATGAGAGTACTTCAAATATAAAGAGATCATTTTAACCATAGCATTGTGATATTTGCAGTAAAACTGAGTTTTAACCTCAGTAAACAAGTCTTTTTATGAAGGCAGAGTGTGACTTTGTCACCCACACATCAGGTTTACAGAGTAGCTCAAAAGCTACTTTCCTAAATAGCTCTATTACATGCTTCACTAAATACTTATGAATTGGTTGACAAGGAAAATGTAAAAATATTTAATAAACTGTTACAATTAAATGGTAGCATTAGTTAACCTGCTAGTGGGTTTATGAGAGAAAGCAGATATATATGCAGATACTTAGTGTGTTCATCTTCATATAGTTTGTTCATAGCAACTAACCTTTTCATATGAATATCTTTTTGTTTCCCACATGAAAAAATAGGTTTATCATTCTAAACACTCAATTACTTTGTTAGTGATTTAACTGCATATTTTCTCTTTTTAACATAATGCTATGTTATGAGAATGAAATTATTTCTACCAAAATTATGCATGTATCTGTACATAGAGGTTGTGATAGTTTAGCTAATATGATAGAAATGAGAAAAAGGGAAATGTCCAACATAGAGCTACTCTTTAGAGAGATAGTAAGTTAATTTCATTCAGACAGAGATCAAAAGCACATTTCATTTTTAAATACTCTTTATCTCAATTAGGCCACTTTTCAGTGAAGCAGAAAATGAAATATAGGTAGGCATAACACTCCTTTCCCACATTTTAATTGGTTCAGTAGAGACTTATGTTCTAAAAATTAATGTCATTATACCCTTCAACAGATCCAGGAGAAATCCAGAGTATCATAAATACCTATTGTGAGAACCTGTCCACCAATAAGATGGAAAACACAAAAGAAACGGAGAGATTCCTGGATACATGTAAATCACCAAAACGAAACCAAGAAGAATATTCTAAACAATCTAGTATCAATCAATGAAATTGAAAATGTAATTAACAACTTACAATAAAGAAAAGCCCAGGTGCTGACAGTTTCGATGAATTTTACAAGAAGTTTAGAGAAGTGCTAATGCCACTGAAGCTTAAACTCTTAACTCCATCAAAAACAACAACAAAAAAAATAGCCCTATTTCTAGCCCCTGCCTTCCACGGTCAGTCGCCTGGCCCTCGGCTCACATCCGCTTTGAGTCAGCCCTATTGTGTTGTGTGTTTCTTAGGGGAAGCTGGAGATACGGTCCCAGTAGAGTTCTTTTTTTTTTTTTTTTAATTATCTTTATTGGTACATTAAATATACACATCATGATTGCACTCCATAATGGGGATTTGTACCAGTATAAGACACAACTTAATTCTCATTTTTTCCCATAGCCCCACCCACCCTACCACCCCCCTTCACAACTGAAATCTCAGCAATCCTAGGCCACCACAGTGCACATCCCCAATCACAAATGTCAAGTGTATCTAAACAGAGCAAATGATGATCAGCTTAATGGTGGCTAGAAGAAAGTTTGCTTGTTGCTAACTGAACACTACTTGAGAGACATCACATGTTCTCCAGAGATAGTGGGAATGTACCTGATAGAACCTTGACATCTCCCCTTCTTAGCATTTAGCAGTTCTAGATCCTGAGTTTCATTTTTTAGTCAATCAAACCCTACCACCCACATAGAGTGCTCACCTTCTGCTCAGTGGTATGGAGTCA
>PVIR01034588.1:0-17077 GCA_004026965.1 Petromus typicus
CTAGGTGCTGCAGTCGCCGTTTCCCGAGCCGCCCGCTGCTAACCTCAGTCCCTGGGCGCTCTTCCGGCGTGGGCCTGGAGACAAGTAAGCTCCAGACCCGGCGCAGATTCAGTGACGCAGACTCGGTGCTGCAGTCGCCGTTTCCCGAGCCGCCCGCTGCTAACCTCAGTCCCTGGGCCAATCTTATCATTTTGAATGGCAGAGTAATACTCCATTCTATAAGAGAACCACATCTTCTTTATCCAATCTCCAATTGATGGATACTTTGGTTGTTTCCAAGATTTAGCAATCACAAACTGAGCTGCTATAAACATGTGTACACATATGTAGCTGTGATGTGAATCTTTTAATTCTTTTGTGTATATACCCAGCAGAGCAATGGCTGAGTCAAATGGGACCTCCATTCCTAGCTTTTTGTGAATTTTCCCCACTGATTTCCACAGAGGTTGTATGAGTCCACATTCCCACCAACAGTGGTGAAGGCTTCCTTTTTCTCCACAGTATTGAAAACATTTGTTGCTGGTTAATTCTGAAATAGCAGCCATTCTTTGTGGAGTGAGTTGAAATCTCAGTGTTGTTCAAGTTTTTCTTTTGAAATGAGGAATGAGGCAAAGTTGCTTGACATTATCATTTCTTGTCAAAGTGATTCAGGAGGTAAATATTGATACAATTAACCATATAAAAAACATTTATCATAGTTGGAAAGGTAAATTTCTATTTTGGAGGTTTGATGGTTTTCTATCAAAAAATTAAAGAAATTACAGCTACATTATTAGAAAATATAAATGCATTTATAAAGCTTACTGAAACACAATTTATGTAATTGTAAAAATAACAATTCTTTATACCTGCAATACATACAAAATAAAAAAACAGGAAATATATTCTAAGATAGTATGTGAGCATGAAGTATGTAAAATACAACAAAATGCAGAAAAATGGAAGCATTGAGAAAAATCAATGAAAGAAATGAATAGATTTCTTAAGAATTCAAACATTCACTATGAAAGGTATGTCTAGAGTGTCATATTACATAAAATAGTATGTTATTGGACCCAGGGACATGAGATGGATAGATCAAATTTGAAGGAAAAACCTCAGAATAAACCCATGCATATACAGTTATTTGATTTGCAAAGATGATGTTGCAGAGAAATAAATGGTAAGGATTCTATAACCACATAAAAGAAATAAAGTTTGAGACCAGCTAACACCACCCATAACAATGAATTTCAGAGAAGAGATAGATCTCAATGTAAATAACAAAATAGTGAAATTTAAATAAACGAATATGGACTTGTTTTAATACTGGGTGTGGAGAGCAATAAGCAAAGTTGACTTGTAACCTCCTTTATAAATAGCAAGTTCTGTCTGCAGCAGATGTTATCTTTGCTGAGTACTGACCGAAAACAATAACTAATTAAGGCCAGAGAGTGGACGGTAAAAGAAAGTTGGTGGTGCAGATGAAAGTTTGTTGAAAAAGATACTCTTTGTTATGTTCACTGTATAAAAAGCCAAGAGAAAAATAAACTCAGTGCATTCAACACTGAGAGCACTTGGCTCTCTGGACTGTTGGGTGCCATCTCTACTCTATCTCTTGTCTGTCTTATTTTCTCAATTCTCACTCCCCCATTCAGGGACTATTGGACAGGTAAAGGCTGGTTCCATCACAAATGGGAAAAATTAATTTAAACGGCACAAAGGCGGCACCTACATGCAATCCCAACTGTCTGGATAGTGGAAGCAGGACACTCACAATTTAGAGACCAACCTGGGCAAGTCAGGAAAACCTTGTTGCAGTAAAGAAATTCAGAGGCTGGGGATTTAGCTCAGTGATTCTGGTATCTGCCTTGGAAGTGCACAGGCCAGGTTCGATTCCTGGTACCACTTACAATAGTGCATGACATGGAGACTTACGCCCATCAGCAATCAGAACAACATACCAAAGTGTGGGGTATGGTGGCTCAGGCCTGTAGCCCAGCACTTGGGAGGCAGAACCAGGAGGATTGCTATGAGTTCAAGGCTGAGATCAGGGCCAGGGTGAACTACAAAAGCAAAATCCTGTCTCAAAAAAAAAAAAAGGAATTTAGAAATACTGGGAATACAGACAAGCAGTAAAGTGCTCCTAGTATCAGCTAACAGTATAAAAATAGGCAACAGAATGCTGCATTAAAGGAGAAACATAAATTATTTGACTTTTAAATTCAAGCAAATAAAGTCTATATTCCGCTGAATATTTGGAATGTTGAGTGAAAGGAAAGACAGGCAGAGAATTATGGAAAGTATTTGAACATCATAACCAAGGAAACACTCACCTGTAGAATAAATTTATTTAAAAGCCCCATGCAAGTCAAAGAAAAAAAAAGCAGAAACAATTTGATTAGGCACAAAGAAAGGTACTAGGGAAATGGACAATAAATTAAATGAAGATTTAAGCACCATTAGTCATTATGGTAATGCACCCCCAAAACCATAATGCATTATGGTTCTATACTTGTCAAGAAACGTTACATGGTTACATGTAAAAATTAGTTGGGAGCAAGTGCATGAGGCAATTGAAACCTTTGCACACCGTGCATGGAGATGTCAAATGTGAGGCCCTTTCCAAAAGCACTATTTTACAGCACCCAGCCCTGTCACTCTAATCCCAGGCATTTAAGAGTAATGGAAAGCTACACCCATGTACCCGAGTTTGCACACAGATATTCATAGCGACTTATTTTAAAGTGGCTCCACAAGGGAAACAAGAAAAATGTCCCTCATCAGATGAATATGGATGAACACTTTTGTAATCTCTCCAGGTACCCTGTTTCCATTCAGAAGCAGACTGTTGTAGTTCAGGTTTCCAGTGAAAAGGTGGAAAGCTTGAGCTGGTTGTCCCTCCACTTTCTGTGTCTCAGTTTCAGCACTGGTCCCTGTGTGGACAACACCATCTTACCCTGTCTCCCTCAACCACTCCCTCCAGTGTGGGGATCCATCCCAGAGACTGAGCCTGTGACATCCACTACCACTCCCTAAGCTACACCCAAGAAAAGAGAGATTGTGGAGAAAGGGGAGACCAGAGGCCTGATGAATTACTCAAAGTGTGCATTTGATGAGGCTGTACAGTACTAGAGATTTCCCCAAAGTAAGTGGTGGGCCTGTGGGTGGCTGATAAGGATATAATCTTGAATTCCTGGGTGCATGAAGACTACCCAGCTCTCCAGGTGAAGAACTATTTGCAGCTGATTCAGGCTGTGATGCCAGCAACTGCTCTAGGCTGGTCCTGATGGTGCTGCACTGCACATCACGGTGCTGTCAGAAGCCCATGGAAAACCCCAAGATGGGATTTCTTCTGATGAGCTCTCGTGCTCTAGAAGAAACCTCTGATGTCTTTCCCTTCCCATTATCTTCCTTAGATGGATTTTAGATCTGATGCTAGAAGATCTAACATCCCGTCTTGGGATATAAGTTCCCCAGGTTGTTCTGATAACGGGTGATTCTTGAAGTTTACCTGCTTTTTGATGTGAGACAATTAGTAGTTTTATACTTTCCTAGAAGTGCTTCTTTGACTACTACATACAGCCTACAGATACTACGGGTGAACATAATTAGGCTCTTGTCAGAAACCTCCGAATTGCGCTAAGGGTAATTCAGAACAGAATGGGATGGAAATGTGACTGAAACTTTCTTAAGATTTATTCCCCCAGCAACTTGTGAGGAGAGGAGCTGTAGCACCTAGGCTTTGTCCCGTGGCTGCAAGGAGACAAAGGTCCCGACACATCAGGACACAGCCGAGATGGGGACCAGCAGTGAGACGAGAGGCTCTGGTCTCTCAGGGAGGCTTCATGCTGATTTAAGCTGCAGCACAACCAGTGAAGAGAGAATGGCTATCTTTCCCAATGTAGATGCTGACTGATGGAAATCCCCTTACTTCATGTTCTTTTCTTCCTCTCTTCTTTTTAAACCTTAAGTGCCTGCAAGAAAGTGTTCAAAGCAGAGAAGATACAGAGGACAAAGTGCACAAAAGGAGATTGAGTGTTAGCTGTATGGACAAGGCATAGGGAATGTGTGTGTTTTGGGGGCTTCATTTCAGGTTGTGTTTCTCGAGCCCTTCCTGTGTGCCAGGGACTCTTAAATGTACAGCTGCATTGCGTTTCCACACCAACCTACAGAAGAATATTGAACTCTCTAATCTCTTTAGTCATGAGCATAGGGCTCAGGGAGGCTGATATTTCCACAGGCCCTAGTTGTTATAACTTGTGTCAAGTTGTCCCCCAAAGCCTCATATGGTCATAGGTGGGATTTTCCACACATAGCTCGGTCTCGAGTGTGTGATGCTATGATCAAGGCTTTGCATCAGTCCATTGAGTGGTTAAGCATAGTTCTCAGAGTGGATATGGAAGGCCTTCCCGAGTGTGCATGCTATGACCCTAAATGTCAGTAACCTGGGTAGAACAGGATAGAGAGAAAGAGGGCTTCTGTGGTTGCCTGTTGATTGCAACTTGTCACTTGCAACACTTGTTGCCTTTTTCTGCGATGAACTCTTTCTCCTCTGAAATGCCCCTCTGACATGCCACCCTGCCTTGGTCTCCCCAACTATGACCCAAACACCCTACAAACTGTGAGTTAAATAAACCATTCTTCCTTTAGCTTTATGTATCTGGTATTTTTTCCCAACAAGTAAAGTTTCTCAGATATTTATTAAGTGCCAGAGGGGCTACATTTAATGGTATGGTGTGTTATTGAGCATGGACCTAGTGCTGTCTTTTGGACATTGTGAGACACATTATGAATAGCTATGGAGAAAGGTAGTAGCTAACAAATGCAAATACTCATTCCCTGACTATGTCCTTGTGTCTTTCAGCCACTGGACCTTGCCGATTAGTGCCTATCAAAGTCCATTTCTTCCTGGAACGTGAATTTGGTCACATTTGGGATAGAAATATTGTATATGTAGTTAAAGTAAAATGCAATTATTTTAGATTAAGAAAGCTCTTATATTCAAAATGAGTGGCATCTTTCTAAGGATAGCAAAATCACAGAGACACCTGGGGCAGGAGGCCGCGTGGAGAAAGAGGGGATTGCTGGAAATCACAGGGAAAGACGGTTCCCTAGGACTTTCATAGAAACTGTGGTCTGACAAAACCTTTCACTTGAGACCTCTGGCCTCCCGAAATAGGCAGGCATATTCCCTTTGTTTTAAGACCCCAGTTTGTGGTGAACTCTCACGGCATCCCCAGAAACCCAGTACAGACACTTTACTGAGTGCTCATGTCCAAGTGTTTGTATCATTGGTTCTCAACAGAGCACCATGTTTCACTACTCATTTGGACAATAAAGACAGTGTGGCCCAGAGCACACGAGGGACCTGATCAATGTCAGACAGGGTGTGATGTGACAGCCAGGATTCAAACCCAGCCAGTCTTCATCTCCAGTCCTGCTTTTCCTGCCCTGCACACAAGGCCATGAGCTGAGAAATCCTCCTAATACAGTGTGGGCTGAACCCTCTGTCATGTGCACTGGTGTTCAGAAAAGAGGAGAGTGAATTCCTGGGATGTTCTGCCCCCTGCTGTTATCTTCAAATCACTGCTGTGTGTGTGTGTGTGTGTGTGTGTGTGTAGGAGTGTGCGTGTGTTTATATTTATGTGCATGTGTGTTTGTGGAGGAATCAAAAGGAGATAACAACCTCAGATTTTCTGTACCATCTTGCAACTCACATTACTTTTGAAATTCTGCACATCTCTTCTTGATGTTGTTATCATTTAGAGAAAATTAATGTTGTCCGAGCTTTTGATAAATATTCCTTGCTCCACTTTAAGTTTACTGTGTATGTATGAGAATACAAAGCTCTCCTTAAGGGTCCCTTGACCTAGGTCCAAATGCCCCTTGGGAGAACGTTGAGGGGCCCTTGAGGAAAAGACAGTCCCCACTGCCACTCTGGAGGGCTTGAATTAGGGAAGAGGCAAGTGGGTGAGGCCCTGGTCCTGGAGGGTGTGAGAGAAGCAGGAAGGAGCCTGAGACAGCACACCTTCGGCCTGACATATCTTGCCGTGATTCCCAGAGCAGCCTGACACTTTCCTAAATTTCACATCAGGGAAAACCGCACAGTGATCTGGGTGACCAGCTGGGAAGGGTGCAGGCCAAGCTCAGGCCTCCCGCACTGGCACTGGCACTGGCACTAATGCTGCTCATGGTTTGTGAGTGGCAGTGATAGGAGTCGGCATAGGCACCGACGGATGTGCCATGCCTAGGACCGTCCACTGTAGTGCACGAGATGGACAAGGCCTCCAACGCCGCGCTTAATCCGCTGGGCTGCAAGGACAGGCTGTATCAGCACTGAGGCCTCTACTTGAACAATGGAAGCCTTTCCGGCGCTCTGGCCCAAAGCTCCCCGCCCCTTGTGCGGCTCTGCATTTAGCGGCTTCACTGCCAGTCGGGTCTCTCCCTGGCCACAAAACGCGGCACCCAGCAGGATCGGTGCTGTGAGACCAAGAACTTCCAAGAGCAGGAACCACTGGGATGAGGGCTCACTGCTGCCTCTCAGGATCTGCAGGGAGCACAGACGCTCTGAGCTCGGCTCACACCGCGCAGACCGCGAGATGGCGCTGGAACTGCTGCTGCACACTGTCCTCGGTCTGTCTGTCTGGGCTGGAGCCGACCTGCACAGCCCGCGAGCTGCCTGCAGGTGCTGCTGCGAAGACAATACCGACCTCTTAGAATGTCCACAGGCGCTCACTCAAAGGGTTCTGAGAGTCTAATATTTGCCAAACAACTGATGCTCTCGCAGCTCAAAGCTGCTTGGTTTCAGTTAAGACCTAAGAATACTTCATTTACATATTAAAACTCTTAGTAAAAACACATACAAAGAAAACAGCTGGGTCTAGTGGTTCACACCTGTAATCCCACCGTACTGGAGGCTGAGGCAGGAGGGTCACCAGGAGTTCAAGGCCAATCGGCTGAATAGCAGGACCCTGTCTCAAAACAAAAAGCAGTTGAGGAGGTGGAGAGCAGGGTGTGGCTGTCTTTTCAGAGGTCTGTCTGGATTTTGCTGCCTCAGTGTCTGGAGTATCTTGATCAGCGTCAAAACCAGGAAAGAGGAGCGTATAACTCCTTGAAAAGAGATTATATCTTCTTGGAACTGTGATCTGATATATTCACTCACTTTAAGGTTTATTCAATAGTCTCTTACTTGGAATTAAGAGCAAAGCTTCACTTGTAAGTACTATTTGTGTACTATAAAATTTTCAATAAATATTTACACGTGGAGGGAAAGAAAAAGCAAACTCAGCAGTGCGAGTTGGAATTGCTGTCATTTCCAGGGGTGTGAGTGCGTGTGTGTGTGTGTGTGTGTGTGTGTGTGTGTGCAGAGCTGCTGTCACTTGGAGCTGTCCTAGAAAGTGAGAAACCAGGGTACAAAAGATACACAGGAGCTGATCCGTGTACAGGAAGCAGGAGAAGCCCGGTCAGCTATGACAGCCAGGCCTAAGGCTGATAGCTCAGAACCAGAGGATGAAAACCCTCCTGTGGAGGCAACATTGACTGATCACACCTTACTGCACTCTTAGACGTACAAGTAGAATCGTCTCACACCTGTGTCTCTGTACTTCATCCCATTCTGTATTGTAGTCAAAACTGAAGGGTGCTGAGCCTCTTCGGTGAATTTTCCCCCTGAGATCTGACTTGGGGAAGCAGAAACATTCCTTTACTAGAGATGGCTAAAGGCAGGCCTGCACACTGCTAGGCCTCATGCTAGTGTGTACACATGATATGATGAGCCCTTCTTTACACATGCAAATGATTTTCTGAAACTGTCCAAGACTGCACTGTACCTCAGCCTCTTCTGTTTGTGGGGTAGCCTGTTCGCTGTGTTTTGGGGGCTCTTGTATCTCTAGTATGAGGTATGACTCTAATAAGTGTTCAGTGGTTCCTGTTGGCTGTACCCAATATCTATCTTTCATAGGTCAAAGAACTTGTAGCTACACTGACACATTGTTCAGGAGAAGCTAATATGTGGTGTTGGTCCCTGTACAGGGAAATAAAATAAGTATGGCCAGCTTTAGGGCAGAAAGAAATTTAAAATGGGAGCATTAATTCTCTCCATTTTTTTCTTTGAAGTTCTTTTCTTTTCATGCATGTGACTTTTGCTAATGGCTGAATAAGACTTTGGTGAGGCTGACACCTCAAGAATGTTTCCTGAACGACTTTGGATCATCTACAAGTGTAAAGCTCTATTTCCCTGTTTTGTGGTAGGAAGTAGACCTGATTTGTCACCAGTTACATATTTCAAAAGCTGTGCAAAATAATGGATTGTGTTTTTGATTTCACTAAATAAATGATTTATTTTTGTCCTTGCGATCTGTGTAGTTTGTCACCTGGGATATACATTGCATTTTGATTTAATGTAAATTTAATTACAAAATCATTTTCTTCCTCTACTTCCTTTCTGGACAAATTTCCTGTGTGGGCAGAAGACACTCAGAGCCTGTACTCCCCATCCTCCTTGGCTTCACGGTTGAAGTCTGTCCTTTTATTCTCTTCACAGGGATCACCTTGCTCCTCAAGTCTTCTGGGTTCTCATTCCAATTATTTGCTCTTCCTAGATGTACTACCTCCTTCTGGCCTCTTTGCCCCTGTTTTTCCATTGTATTCCCACTGCAGGGGAGGGCTATAATCTGGATCTCCCCAACAAGCTCCGTGCATGGAATTTGTAACACTCATCAATAGGCACTGTGATACATTGCTGATTAGCATTTCATTGAGTGGACATATGATCGGTTTTTAATCTATTCCCTTGTGCACAGTCATTTATGTAGTTCCCAATTTTTGCCAGTTACAAGGAAAGCTGATATGATTATCATTGTTACTGGTATTACCATTATCTTTAGCATTTTCCAGTGCTGGGTTGTACCCCAGGGCAGGATGCGAGCTGGGTGAGCACTCTTCCATTCAGCTAGCCCCTCAGCATGGAGCTGCCTCAAACAGTTTCCAACAGACACTTATGTGGACAAGTTTTTTCTATTTTTGTGACAAGTACCACTGTAGAATTACCAGAGAATATGAAAAGGATGTGTGCAGCCTTTGAAGACATCAGTGCCCTGATCTCCATGCTGGGTATATGATTTCACATTCCTCACACACAGTATGAGTTTCAATTCATCTAGATCCTTCCTGACAACTGGTTATCGGGACTTTACAATTGAACAGTTTTTATTGATTTCTAGTGAATGTTATTTCCTTAGAACTTGAACTTTTTTTTAAAATTACATACAGTGGTTAAACATAGTTTTAGGTCCTCATTTGTCATGTGCTCATTTTCTTTACGGAAGTGTTGAAAATTTTTTATATTTATTAAAATGATTGTTTTTGCATTATAATTACAGACACGATGTATTCTATCTCACATAGTGTATGTGATGTGCATTATACTGGACACAACTTATATCCTCTATCCAAGTCTCTCTTCTGAGAGGCTTTTTGGAAAAATTTCTAGATAACCTGTGGCTTACTGATTTCTTCCTACTCTATCTCTCTCTGTCTCTTGAATTTGGGATTGAACCCAGGTTCTTCCCACTGACCTACATTCCAGTTCTTCTTGCTTTTAACGTAGGGTCACAGGACATCTCTGAGTTGCCCTGGCTAGTCTTCAACATTTGATTCTCCTGCCTCATCCTCTGGAGCAGCTGAGGTTATAGATGTGGTTCATCATGCCTGGCTGCTTTTCATTTTCTTATTGATAAGCTTTAAGCAATATGTTTTGCTGCCTCCCATATACTTTTCTGTACTTTTCCCCCAAAGCTCTGAGCAGCAAAGTTTCACAGTTTTATGCAGAGAGACTGAGGCGCAGGCAGGCTTGGAAATGTAAAAAAGGAAATGTGCACCCTCCTCACAAAATAACCTGCACCGGGTTCTGGCACATTTCTCAGTCACCTAGGGCTGTAGACATGTAGGTAAAGATCTGTATCAACACCCCCCACAACTGTATGGATCTGATCCTTCTATCACATTTCAGGATAACCAGACACATATCTAATGTCATCCGATCTACCTCCCATTCCTTTCCCTCAGCTCTTTATCTCTCCCTGGAAAATGATTTTTATTTTGAGACAGGGTCTTGCTTTTGTAGTTCAGTGTGGCCTTGAACTCACTATGTAGCCCAGGGAAGCCTGGAACTCACAGCAATCCTACTGCCTCTGCCTCCTGAGTGTTGGGATTACGTGTGTCATCCACCAAGCCCAGCCTTGTGGTGTCCAGTACTGATTGCCGATGGGTATGAGTCACCATGCCCGGCATTGTTGTATGTAGTTACAGGGGATCAAACTCGGGACCTAGAGCTTGCCAGGCAGACCCTGGAAGCCCTGAGCTAAATCTCCAGGCCAGGATATTTAGTCTTGAGAAGGCAGTGTGTGAAGCTACAGGAATGAAGCCAAATCCACAGGAACTGGGAGCTCCCAGGAGTGTCTGCTGAGGACAGCTGTAGGCAATGAACACAGTCAGCGGAAGAGAGAGGCCTTATAGTCTGCAGCCAGTGAGGCTATTGGGGCAGGGCTGCCTAAAGCCTTTTGGAACACGCATTGAACAACTTGGCCCAGGTGCTGCACATGGAGCTGTAGGATTTAATGTTTGTACCACTAGTTTTGCTTTCTTTGGGTTTCGTTTTTGAGCCAGGGTATATCTATTTGTAATTCAGACAGGCCCTGAACTCACTATGCATCAGGACCTGCCTGGCAAAACAATCTGGTAACCGTGCCAAGTGGCTAGGATTAGAAATAATATGAGACAGGAAAGTAGAGTTGGAAGGACTCATCAGTCAATACTGAATGTGTGCCGCATTTATTTTGCAGCCTCTTTTTAGTCATCTTTCAGGCAGGGCTTACGTGCTGGTTAGTTTTGCTTACGTGTACAAAAGTAAAACAATGCAGAATCAATGTGGTTACATACAACAGTCAATACATCATTCTTCAATGAACTCTTTCACGTTATTCTTAGCTCTCTATTATCTACCTAATGAATAACTACTTTCTGGACTTGCCTACCTCAAGGTTAAAAGAACAGGTGGGCAGATTGTGCCAGCAATTATCCCTGTGTATGTCTGCTTCTCAGGTCACAGCACAGAGACTGCTTCAAGTTGGTTTTCTGCAGAAAGCAGCAGCTTTTTGAGGGAGGCGAATTGTTCTGGGCTCTGATCCAGAAACCAGTTTAGCCCCCTCTCTCCCTCGAAGGCAGCCAAGGGCAGCAATCTAAAAAGACTGCAGATCATCCATGGGCACTGGGCAGCGTCCCTTATGGCGCAGACTGCCTGAATTATCAGGGCAGTGCCCGGAGCAGACGTCGAGGCCTGCTGACAGGGACAGAAGATGACAGCCATGGCATTGTTGGAGACTGCTCCCAACAACTATATACCCCAGGAAAGCCACAAACTCACAGCAATCTTCCTGCCTCTGCCTCCCAACTGCAGGGATGACAGGTGTGAGCCACCACACTTGACACTGTGGTATTTGTTTGCTGTGGATCTCGCTTGGGACCTTGCGATTGAGGGCAGACTCTGAAAGTACTGAGTTAAATTCCTGGCCTTGTCATATTAGTTTTTAATCTTGCTTTGATCTAACTGCTTTCTATGTCCTCATCTCTCCCCTTTGGAATGGCATTGTTTACTCTTTGCCATGGCCTATTGGAAATACCTAACCTCCTTTTTTACTTGGATGGGGTCTCATAGCTCAAGGTGTCCCTTGAGTCTTCGAGGAGTCTTTGAAATTGGACTTTTCCATCATGCTAGAACGGTTAAGACTTGGATCACTCTAAGATGGTCAGAATGCATTTTTACATTATGAGATAGACAGGAGCCATTTGGCGGCCAAGGGCAGAGTATGATGGTTTTGATCTAACATGTCCCCACAAATTTCATGTAATTAGAGGTGGAGCCTGATTGGAAGAGGCCAACCACTAGGGCCATGACCTGAAAGGTCATATTCATGTTCCTCGATCCCCTTCTCGATCTGCATCCTAGCCGCCGTGTTGTGAGCAGTTTTCTTTCGCTCTGCCCTTTGACCATTGCATTTCTGCCGTGGAGCCGGTCAATCGTGTATGCCCTGAGACTTGTGAAACTGCGGCCCAAATAAACCTTTCCACCTTGAAGTATTGGTTGTTGAGTTCTTGTCCCAGTAACAGGAAAGTGACTGATAGAGTAACCTAGGTCAAACCCCTGACCTACTGTATTAATCTAGGCCATACCTCCCGGGAGCCTTTTCAACTATGAACTCATCAGTGCATTACTTCATTGGTGAGGTTAGTGCCTACATGATCTGATCATCTCCCCAAAGTTCATAGCTGGCCTGTGGGGAGACTTTTGTTCTAAGACATAGCACTCTCTGTGGAAAGTAAGAATAAAGAAAAATCTCTCCTCATTTCATTTCAAGCTTTGTTTTTCAGTCATTTTTCAAATGTTTTTGTTTGTTTCCTTTTTGTTTGAGACACAGTCTCACTATGTTATTTGGGTTGACCTTGAACTCACTGTGTATCCCAGGCTGGCCTCAAATTCATGGAAATCCTCCTGCCTCAGCCTCTCGAGAGCTGGGATTACAGGCATGTGTTACCACGTCCAGCGTTGTGGTATAAGGTAGTGATTGCTGGTGGCATGAGTACTAACCCGGTATTGTGGTATGCTTTTACTGGATGTGGATTTCGAGACCTTGAGCTTGTAAGTTAGCCGCCAGAAGACTGAGATAAATCCCTGGCCCACCTGCCCTTTCTTATCTTTAATTCCAAGTTCCTAGTGCAGTATCTGGCTGATAAATAATAGTCAACAATATTTACTAAATGATGGAATAACTGAATATATATAGAGAGAGCTGAGAAATTGTTATAATTAGGTAGGCAATGAATAAAAGGTAGGAAATATCAGCAAAAATTTTGTAATAAATTCCTAATAGGCTCTATGAAGGAACTTTGACTGTAAATGTTAGATGCTGAGCATAGTCTAAAATGTTCCGTTTTCACAGTATGTTCAATTCGACCCTGGCTGCAGTGTAATCACTGACTACCTACTATGAGACCAGTGTTCATGGTAAATTGTGTTGTAGGCTTTTTCTTTTTATTTTGCACAAATTTTTGTCACATTCACCAAATCAGACCTGTAGTACCTCCCAAGGACCCTGAAGAAACACCCGTAGACACACACACACACACACACACACACACACACACACACACACACGCACATACGCCTGCCCACTCTTCCAGAGAACTGACACAGGGTTTATTCTCAAGGGCATTTTTCTGATACTCTCCTCCTGACATCATCTACTCTGATGGGAGGAGCCACTATTTTACCGCCCACATGATCACTGCTTGAGTCCTGATTGGCTGGATTTTGTAACCGCCATTTTGTTGTGAGGGGATAGAGACACTTCGGAATTCCCGTGGTGTCGCTGTGTTCTTGCATTTCAGGGCCAACTGCTTGACTTTTAGTAATAACTCAGAGGCTCAGACAGTGTAGAGTGAATGTTCCTGTGACCTGAGGGTGTCACGGCCATAGAATAGGCCTTGAGCTCCTTCCGGGGGCGAGGGCGGCGGCGGAGGCAGTGGCGGTGTTGAGTCTTGTGGTGACGTCGACATGTTGAGGCGTCTGAGCCAGGCTTTCTCCTTCTTCCGGAGGAGCCTAGTGATCCCCGAAGAGGAGCAGCAGAGCCTGAGGCAAGGTACTCTTCAGTGTGGGACTTGTCAGTTGTGCAAGGAGCGTCCTCAAAGGGGGAGCCTCAGGCGTGCTCAGGAGCATGATGGGTGGGTCACCGCCATGTTGTGTTCGGGCGTGTGAGGGGCCGGGGAGTCCTCAATAGTCCGGAGGCGTCTGTCAGCACATGCCCACCCTCGTCCTGAGGGTCTAAAGCCAGTCTGAACGTGGAAAGTTTTTGGACCAACACAAAGACGTAGTCACAGTGAAGCCAATACTGGTTCGTCCCAATAATCTGGGAGGCCGAGTCAGGAGCATGGTAGGCTTAGCACACACTCTCTTTTTCCATCTATGCATATATGTCTGTAATTACATTAAATATTCGTATCCCTTTCATTCTTAGATGAATTAAGGGCTAGTGTGATTTGTGTATTTGAGATGTCTTCACACTGTGCTTATTTCTCCAATTGTGTCCCGTGACCCTGGCCATCAATGAACCCTTGAATGTTACGATTTTCTGCCTTGGCCTAACTTGAGTTTATTCTCTCCTGCCTCCTGCCTCCACTTCAGGTTGTAAATAATCCATTTTCTTTTTTTCCACACAGACATCAACTCTCCCCATGATCAGGTCTGTCTTGATTTTCTTTCACTCTAGTATTTTCTGCCCCTAGAAGTTTGTGAAAAATGCATTTGAAACTTGATTTTTATCCATCAACACAAGGTGCTTGGATGTAGATATGTTCAATTATAGGATATTGAATTTTGAAATTAAAACACAGAGACACTATATCGTTTATCTTGAGATCTGATACAGTGAAGTCATTAAACAGAAATGCACCATGAACATATTGGATGCAATTTAGTAATCTCTGATGCACAGAGTAATCTCTGATTACTATTTTTGCCGTCACCTAATGTCCAAGATACAACTGTCAAGTGAAATATATGGACTGGTGTTGAGAGGAGTCCTTAAAAATATTTCTTTCTGGATATTTTTGCCTATTAAAACATATTTCTTGAACGCCAATGCCTTGAATGGGCTGGGTCAGGCATAATTTTCCTGTGAATACTGAAGTCCTTATTGTCTGCCTTAGGAATTATTTGTCTTGCCAGAATCCATAGTATTGACAGGCTACTTGCTGAAACTCTAGGGGATCTGATGGGACTTCTTTGAGAATCATAAAAGTTCCACTTGTAATGCTAAATGGTTTTTTTTGGTTGGTTGGTTGGTTGGTTTTTTGGCAACTAACTCTGTATTTTCCAAATCGAGATTGGTGATGACCATTCTGCAGATTCTGGGCCATCAGATCCTGAAACAAGAGTTCTTATTGGTTGTGTCTCCTTCGTAATGGATGGGATTGCCTACATTAGTAAAGAAATTTCCTTCAGTCTGGATACTGCTTGTGAAGGTATGATTACATTTGAGGGAAATATAGTATAAGAGGTGATGTTATTTAGAGATTCCAGTTAGCACCTCTAAATTTGAGAATCAGTCCCCTGAAAAAGAAAGTAATGGATAATCCAGGGATAAATAGGTGATATTTATAAAATAGTACTATTGTGATAGCTTACATGTGAACAGATTCAAGGACTTGTATATATTTTATAATAATGAAAGTATAATGTCTAATTGAAGAAAGTATCCTAGAATGTAAAGAATTCTAGTATCTTATTTTTTGCTATTTTCAGCATGCACAACATGTTTCAAATCAACTTTGGAAATAACCTCCTCGCATCTGTGTGAGTGTTAGTGTGTGTATGTGTGTGTTTCTGGGTAGTCATTGTTGAATTCCATTAGAAAACGGCAGATGGGTTCGAACAATTTATGTCCAGTTAAAGCTGCTTTGCAGTTAGCCAGGTTGTGGCTTCTGCTGTCATCTATGTACTTGATCACCCTTGCCACAGGAGTTGTGACCAGTTGATTAATAAATCCTGTGCATCGAAATAGTTTGCTGTGAAACACAGTTGACACTTCCCCATTCACCTGTGTTACACAAGTGGGGGAGAATTAGTGTTTCAAGGACTGAAAACTTCTCTCCAGAAGGAAATACTTCAAAGATGTGTGTTCTGAAGAGGTACCACATAAATCTTGCAACAAATTGAAACTGAGAATTTGAGAGCATTGGAGGAATCTGTGAAAATGAATGTGACCTCGCGGATGTGATACCTGGATTCTTTTTATTCTCTGCCCCTTACAGGTTTTGTTCCCTACAAGGGAGACTGGCTGGAGATTGTGTATTCCTTGGAGCCGGGTACATCAGCCACCAAGGTTCACTCAGTGAACCCCATGAACCTTAGTCCTGTGGATGAGGTAAGTTGTTTCCATGTTACACTTCATGTTACCTTTTGCCAGTTGTCCCTTTAATGCACACTTTGTTGTGAGGGATTCTACTGGGTGTGGTTGGAAAACAAGACATTATTTTTTCTAAAACGGGTCTATTTTCTGATTGAAAAGTAAGGATTTTTCAAAAGGAAGTAAATACACAATAATGTAGAACACACACCTAATTGAATTCCAACTTCTTAGATAATTGAGTATTAGGGTGTTCAGAGATTAAGAGGCAGAAGCAGAGATTGTTTGCTAGAATGTTGTGGGGAAAGAATGAATGAAGTAGGCTGTGGGTCAAAACATCTTGGTACATGCTGGGTAATGCCTTGGGTATCGCAGCCAGAAAATCAATAGGTCATGCAGCGAATGGCCATGGTAAGTCAAACTCAGAGCAAGGTTTGTCATGAGAGACAGAAAGCCTACTCCCAGAGCCGAATTGCACTGATGTGAAGTGGGAGACAAGGACAATTGTGTCTATAGAGATCAGGGTTTTGCACATGCCCTTGCCATGCTGAGTACCAGAGGCTGGGATGGGGCGACATTTAGGTACAGCCAGAGTGAGGATGTGCAGAACCAGTTACTGCAAACTGTGCTTGTCCCCGATCTTCTCCATTTCTTGTCACAGATCATGATCAGTTGGGTGCAGGGAACACAAGGCGTGATCGACAACAGAATCTATTTCACTTTGGATTCGCTGCAGCTCCCTGCTGGCTACGTGCCTCAGGAAGGGGACATCGTCAACGTGATCGTCATGGACAGCATTCAGTCCAGTTATCTGTGGAGGGCAGTTTCTATGACCCCAGTTCCTAAGTATGAATAACCACGCCTTTCATTCCCTGTTAATGCTCCCTCTGTGGGAAATAAACTGCCCGATTCAGTTAGAAAGCATTGCTTAGTAAGGTTAAACCATATGTTAAATAGACATTTTCCTGAAAAAACACTGGGTAGCTCCCTTGGGAGAATAAAACAACTATAGAGAAATACTTTATGAATTCAAAAACATGCTAAAAGTGGCTCGAGATTGTAAGAAAGAACGAATATGACCATTCAGTTGAACTCCTTCCTTTTCTGATCCAGGAGAGGAGTCTAGGCTGGTAGAG
>PVIR01034589.1:5737-17177 GCA_004026965.1 Petromus typicus
GTGTGGAGACTCACATCCAGCAGCAACCAGTACCACATACCACAGTGCCGGGCGTGGTGGCTCACGCCTGTAATCCCAGCACTCGGGAGGCAGAGGCAGGAGGATTGTGATGTGAGTTTGAGGCTGAGCTCAGGGCCAGCCTGAACCACAAAGCGAGACCCTGTCTCAAAAAACCTAAAAAAAAAAAAAAAAAAAAAAACAACTGTTAAACATTGACCAGATCATCACTGGCTATAATCCATGTGACTAAAATTTCACTGAAGCACTCAAAATTTCTGAGTGTCTTGAAGCCAATACATTTGAGATTCCATTGGTAAAGAGAGGAAAGTAAGGCCGGGAGGGTTGTACATAGCAGAGTCTACGATGAGAGTCTTTGGTATGCAATCACAGGGACAAGGACAGTGAAACTGGTCCATATAATCAAGTAGAAGCGTTATTACTTCCTGAATTATTAGTTGCAGGCACTGAAGAGTGAATAAAATGAAAATGGAGTATCATAAAGGAATACTCGTGGTGAGTTGATGACAATAGTCTTCCTGAGAAGTTGGCAGTCTAGTTTTTACTTTGGTTCTGTGCACTGTTATTGTGTGCTGCTCATCAGAGGGGCTTGCCACATGCACTTATGCCCTGATGAAGAGCTTTTGTGAAAATGAAGCATAGAAAGTCAATGCAGCGTAGAGAAAGCACAAGCCATAGCTGAAAGATGGATGTAAGAGGAGAAAACAGGGACCCAGCAGCGACTATGCTAATGTAAGTTCCTGCCCAGATATTGGGGACTAGGCTTACCGTTCCAGATGGTTCTAGCGTATTCTAGAGCTCTCAGGTTTTTCAAATTAATTAGGCAATAGTGGGTTTTGCCCTCCACTTGACAATGTCTGGAGACATTTATTGTCAAAACTCACTGGAAATATCAAATATCAAAGTATCACTGGAAACTGGGCAGGGGGTTTAGCTTAGTGGTTCCAGCGCCTATCTTGCAAGCACAAGGGCCTGGGTTCCATCCTTGGTAACTACATACAATACTGGCGTGGAGACTCACGCCCAGCAGCAATCAGTACCACATACCACAGTGCCGGGCGTGGTGGCTCACGCTTGTAATCCCAGCACTCAGGAGGCAGAGGCAGGAGGATTGCTGTGATGTGAGTATGAGGCTGAGCTCAGGGCCAGTCTGAACTACAAAACGAGTCCCTGTCTCAAAAAAATCTAAAAAAAAAAAAAAAAAAAAATCACTGAAAACTAATACACAGAAGCCAGAAATGCTGCTAAATGTTCATAATTCACAAGACAGGCCTTGACCAAAACACAATTATTAGGCCCAGGATATCAGCAGTACCAAGGAAAAGAAACTCTAGTCCACAGCAATAGACATAACAAAGCAGATCATTGTGAAATTTAAACTAGCAAACGTTTAAAAAATGGTAGCTTCAGCTGCTAACCACACAAATCTGGTCACCCCACCAGAGACCTGCTCAGCTCTCCACAAACATCTCCAGGCCCCACGCTCACCTGGGCGAGAGTTCTGCCTCACTGAGCCTTCATAGCTTCTCTGAGAAAACATGGGACGGTTGTCGTTGATGTCCTTCACTTCTATGGTGATGGGGACTGGACCCTCCACTATCGCTCCTTGAGCATCCAGGGCTGCAATCTGAAGTTGACGGAAAACAAACCACCTTGGTGAGGACCAGACTTCTCACATACCCGGAAGCCACTTGACAGAAATGAGTTCAGAGAACCCCTAGTTTCATGGTTGTAGAAGACGAAGCCACAGAGACCAAATTGGGAGCTGCTAACATGAGTGTTCAATTAGCAAGCCTGGATCTCACAGCAGTAGCTTTACTGCAATGGAAGGTACTAGACCTGAACATGCTTCTCTTTTAAGTGGCTGGAGGTGGCAAAGTGAGAGCCCTTTGACCTCTGAGGCTGTGACTGTCAGAGATGTTAGGGTGATCTGCCTGCAGAAGGTGCTGGAAAGGAAGCTGTTGTCTTGCTGTCTTTTAGAGTTAGCTCTCTGCTATTATTATGTATTCAGACACCACCCAGGAAACTATAGGATTTCATAGTCTGCCTCTGGCCATTGGTTCCTTCTGCTTTTTCCAAGGCTCAAAGGAGCTCCATCTTAGCACTGACGCTGACTTCTGTATAGCCACAGGCAAATAGCAGTAAAGACCAAAAAGACCCGGGCTTGTTAGGGTTCTGGTTCCTGAACATGGCCTCACTTGAATGAGTAAGGCCATTCGAGGCTTTAGAAAGGTAAATCAGGTTACTCTGGTCAAAAGCCTAAGAAGACAACAACCTTTGCTATGTGCTCCTTTGGAATTGGTAAGAAATGTTCACACAAGGTTTGCAAAGTTACCATGAGGAGAGCTGAAATAGGCTGCAGATACCAAGGTACCCGTGGGGCTTGTAGGACCCCTGGTGCTGTAGAGGCTGGAGTCAGAGTTCTTTGTCTGGTCTCAGCTTACCTGGAGATTGTAAGTAGTTCTTGTTTCCCAGTCCAGGGCTCTAACGGAATATAGACGTCCATGCGGTTCTATCTTAAATATGTCATCTGTGTCCCCAGAGAGTTCAAAAGTCACAGCAGGAGGATTGGCGTTAAACTAGAAAAAAGCAAACCAATTTGAAAAATAAAATAAAAATTTTAAAGTTTATGTCATGAAGGAAAACAATGTTGTGCATTTTGTAGAAAGTCATCAATTTCAAGCCTTATTCCCCTTTGTACAACCACTAAGAAATCCTGAGCCTTTAAGTGGCACATTCTGAACAGTTTGCTTGTGCTTTAGTTTTATAACATTCAATATACATTGTACTCAAGAAATACATAATAAGCAAGAGTTGCAGAAACTGTAAGTGCCTTATTCCAGGGGTCTTGTTGCAGCTGGTGGTCAGTTATGCTGGTGTCTGGGGAACACAACCATCACAAAGACTCTACCACTTTGTCTTCCCAACATAGAACTCTCGGAGCCTAAGCAGCAGCCCACAACGGCCAAGAGCAGGAACTGCCCTAGGTTGGGAAATAGCAGCCACAGACATTGATCTCATTTCTCATCAGGACACTGAGTATCACTCAGAAATTTATCGGTGAAGATCAACTGCCACACCACGCTTCTCTCTGGCCCTCCTGAGACAGGACACCCACCATTCTTGCTTGTGCTAAACAGCTATACAAAGAATTTGGTTCCATGGTCTTGGGGCTGAGTACTTCTGATGACCAAGAAATAGATACGGTTCAGGGACCAATCCTAAGCTTTGCCAACACAAGGATGATATTTAAGAAAGGATTTAAAATGGTGGTCTTGGATGAAGCTGATGCCATGACCCAAGATGCCCAGAATACCCTGAGAAGAACGACTGAGGAATACACTGAAGTACCAGATTCTGCCTCATCTGTAACTGTCTGTGCAAGATCACCCCTGGCACACAGTCTCAGTGTGCAAGATTCCAACTTGGTCCCCACTTGGACCATGTCATAAAAGAGAAAGTTGATGTAAATGAAGATGGAACGAAAGCACTTGTGACTTTCTCCAATGGGGATATGCGAAGGGCTCCAACGTTTTGCAAAGCACCAATATAGCCTTTGGGAAGGTAACTGAGGAGACCATCTACACCTGCACAGGGCACCTGCTCAAGTCAGACACTGCCAACATTATGAAGTGGATACTGAATGTGGACTTCACCACGGCCTACAGAAATATCATGGAGTTAACACTCTGAAGGGGCTGGTGTGACACAGTATCTTGGCTGAGATGCACTTGTGTGTGCACAGTTGACTTTCCATCACCCATTCAAATTCATTTACTGACCAAAATGGCAGACACTGAATACAGACTTTCCACTGGCACCAGTGAAAAGATTCAGTTGAGTTCCCTCATTGCTGCTTTTCAAGTCCTGGAGACCTGACTGTAGCAGAGGCGTAGATGTCCCAGGGCTCCATCAGTCACTAGAAAAATGGAGGGCCCAAGCTAGGGCTGAAGTGCTGCCTGGAGCTGTTCGATGAAGCCAGTCACCCCCAGTTTTGGGAAATTTTAGTGTTCTTTATCTGTGGCTCTTTGGAACAAGAATGTACAAAACAATGTATAACTGTCTCACTATCTTATCTTTTATTGGAAAAAATGTGTTTTTCTTTGCAGGCTTCACGCTTTTACCTTTTAGTTGTTTGGATGATAGGATTTTGGCTTCCTCTCTTTTGTTCTGGAACACAAGATCTTCAGCTCTATGTAAGTGTCTCCCAACTCAAAAGTAAACATCTCCTAAGTCATGGATCTAATTTTTGGTACTCTTTATCTAAATAGGTGCTAGTGAATCTCTGGCCAAAATTCTTACAATTCTTATAAAAACAGTAGAATCTTGATTTTTTGGTTTGTTTTTGTTGCTGAGTCAGGGTTGATGTCAGGCTGGCCTCAAACTTAGAGCAAACCTCTTCCCTGCCAAGTACTGGGATTACAGGGATGCACCACCATGCCTGGCTCTTTAAAATGTTTTTCAATTCTTACTTTAGAAAATTATCTTTTTATTTCTCCTCTTAAAGATTTATCAACAGGCTTCAATTTATAACAGTATGAAAAAACAACTATGTAAAGAGCAAGGCTTTAAACTTGTAACATTGTGAACCAACAAAAAAATATACATAATTCAGAACATTGACAAAAGCCATTAATGATTTATATTGTAGCTGAGATTAAAGGAGATTTTTTTTAATGTCTGAAAGCTACAATAGTACTGGCATCTAAGAAACATTAAAAAGGGTAGCTTTAATGCTAGAATAAAAAAAAGCCTTAAAACTTGAATCAAAGATTAAGATATATGTTAATGTTAAGGAAGATGTTATTAATTTATTCATAACTGACTTCAACTTAATACTATCCTATATAGTAATCTCTTATCTACTTTTTCAGAAGTAAAATAACTACCTCTCAGTTATCCTGGAATAACTATAGCACTTAACAAAAATTTACATGAAACTAATGACATAAAATTTCCTTAATCTCAATAATTCTAAATATAATTTATATCTTATTAATAAATTAAAAAATAATAATGCCAATGTTAGTAGGTATATAAAAATACATTGTTGATGCAAATATAATTCACATAATCCTTTTGTGAATATGAATAAAATGTAGCCTTTGGTATTAAACAATGTAGCATTTATCTTAAGGAAAAAATTTTAATGCAGCAAACCACATACCTGTAGTATATGATGCATTGATAAGAATGGTAAAATTGAAAATTCATAAATTGTTAAAATATATTTAAATTATCACAGCATATGAACTTCGTAGAACATGAGTCATTAAGCATTCATTTGTAAGGAGACATGAGAAATAATGATATAATACAAATTTTAAAAAGAATATAGGGTAAATCTAGGCTATAATTTGTAATAGCCTGAAAAGCATATAGCTCACCGTATACAGTGAGACCAAAATGGGACTTCTCCAGATGCTGAGAGATGGTGAGGGGGTAAATCTCACTGCGAGTTAGTAGTATTGTGCTTTATACTGCCTTAGTATTGTTTTGTTTATATAACAAGAGTTGCTACTTATGTTTTAACCAATTACCAGTCCCATTATTTAAATACAAGATGACCAAAAACATACTTTTAATTTTTGTAAAATATTAAAAAGAAATATAAAAACAACTTTATCAAATTTCTTCAATACAAGAATCAACTAGTTAAAATGATACCTGCCTGAGTGACACTCAGCTTTGTCAGTACATAAACCTACATGCTGCCATGTAACACTTGGAGTAAACTGTTTTAAGAAGCTTCACACATTAGTGGAAAAGGAGAAAGAACTTCTCCTCAATAAAAGCAATAAGAGAACATTGGAAAAAGTGTAAATATCAATTTTTTAGAACCTCAGAATTAACTAAAGCTGAGGCATTCTGATTTTTTAAAAAGGTGTGACCATCAGTAAGAACCAAGATTTGAGGAGTTTTAACTTGCCTAGTGCCATGTGCTTTGCTAAAATCTGAAGTGCCTTGGAAACCAATCACAGTCTTATCAAGAGGACTACGGAGCACAGAGCTTCCTGTTACCAGAGTGCTGTCATTCATTATCTGGCCTGGTCTGTCATTTCCTAGGAAACACTTACAAAGGTTAGACTTCATTTGGGCTGACTCAGAACTCACTAGTTTTCTCCCTGCAGCATGTGCTGAAGAGAAGCATCAACTGTTTAGTATTGCAGGCACGTGAAGAACTGATAACAACTGAAGCAAATGAAATACTGACCAAAATAATTTTAAAGCAAAAATTAGGGAATAGCTGTGCAAAGAAGATTTTGAAAATCTCTGACATATTAGTAGGAATCTAGAAAGCTAAATGCATAGACAAGGCTGTGACTGTTCACTCATCTCTCAGCTCTAGAAACTTTGAGGTTCTGCACAAGCAGGAAGTGAAGGCTAAGGCAGAGCTGCAAACTCCCTTCCACACGGAAGAGTGTGCCACCTTAGAACAAGAGCAACATAGGAAAGGTTGGGAGATGTATTGGTTGAAGGCACCTAAGATAATCTTTATCTGGTCACTACTTGAACATTAAGCTAACTGAGCAGGAACTCCAGTGACTACATATGACAAAGATGACAGATCAAAAAATGAGTTTATAAGTCATCGAACAAATAGTAACCAGCCCTGGGAAAAGGAGGAAATGATTTTAAAGTTTCTACATTGCTTAAAATATCTGAGTTTCAAGAAATTATTGTGAATTATACAAATAAGAATGCTAAGGCCTGTGCACCGGAGAAAAATAATTCTACAGAAATTGTCTCTGAAGAAGTTTAAATGTCAGGCTTACTAAAGATTTTAAATCATCTATTTTAAATAGTCTCAAAACTAAAAGATATCAATCATCTTTTGAGGATGATCACCTAGAAAAGATTAAATCAATGTCTCACTAAAAAGTATTGATAAAGGGATAGAATTTTATTTTTAAATAATGAATTCAGAAGTTGATAAGTACGTTAACTAAAATGAAATTCTTTTTCAAGTGAGCAAGAAGAATCAATGAACTTGAAAATAAACTCATTGATATTATTTACTCTAAAGTACAGAAAGAAAAAATGAAAATGAATAAAACCCAAGAGACCACTGGAACACCATCAGGAAAATACATGGACACTAAGAGTCCCAGGAGTAAAGCAAAAAGTAAATGAGAAGAAGAATTATTTGAAGAAAGGCTGATAATTTCCCAGATTTTGGGAGACGATTTGCATACAAGAAGCTCAAGGAACTCCAAACAGGATAAACTAAGGACTCTAATCCTAGACACAATATAATCAAACATTTGAAAAGCAAAGAGAGAATCTGGAAAGCAGGAATAATCTTGAAAGTGCAGAGACTCATCGCATACCAAGGTTTCTCATTGCAATTAACATCTGATTTCTCATCGAGGCCAGAAAGAAGCACAATTCCAAATGCCAAAACAAAAGGCTACCAAGTAAAAATTATATATCCAACAATACCATCCTTCACAAGAAGGATAAAATTAACTATCAGATGAAACAGATTTTAGGACAAGATTGTTACTAATAAAAATAACATTCTATATTGATACAGAATCAATATATCCAGAAACCATAACAATTGTATATGAACCTAGAAATAAATTCCAAAATACATGAGAGACTGACAGAATTGAAGGGAAACAGACAATTCAACAGCAACTGTTGAAGATTAAGACTTCACTCTCAGTCTGGGGATTTAGCTCAATGGTTCTGGTGCCTGCCTTGCAAGTGCAAGGTCACAAGTTTGATCCCAGAAACCACATGCAACAATGCTGAGTGTGGTGACTCACACCTACCAGCAATCAGTACCACATAACACAATGCCGGGTGTGGCAGCTCACTCTGAGTTTGAGGCTGAGTTCAGCACCAGCCTGAACAACAAAGTGAGACCCTATCTCAAAAAACAAACAAACAAAAAAGACTTCACTCTATAATTTATAGAATAGAGAATCAATAAGGAAATACAAGACTTCAATAACACTATAAACCAACCAGAAACTAACTGTTCTCTATAGAATATTGCATACAACAAAATCCAATGATATACAACATTCTCCAAGGTAGATCTTATACAAGTCCATAAAGAAGTCTCAATAAATTTAAAAGGAGTAGAGTCAGATAAGATATACCCTCTTACACAATGGGTCAAAATTATAAATTGATAATAGGATGAAATTTCAGTAATACAGAAATGTGTAGAAAAACAACATGCTCTATTAACCAACAGGTCAAAGAAGAAATTCACATGGAAATTAAAGAACACTGAGATAAATGGGGGAAAAAACCAGATAAAAATCAATACTTAAAAATTGTATAGATAGGGGTGGGGATTTAGCTCAGTGGTTCCGGCGCCTGTCTTGCAAGCACAAGGGCCCGGGTTCAATCCCCGGTAACCACATACCATACTGGGCGTGGAGACTCAGGCCCAGCAGCAACCAGTACCACATTCCAGTGCCGGGCGTGGTGGCTCACGCCTGTCATCCCAGCACTCGGGAGGCAGAGGCAGGAGGATTGCTGTGATGCGAGTTTGAGGCTGAGCTCAGGGCCAGCCTGAACTACAAAGCGAGACCCTGTCTCAAAAAAAAAAAAATGTATAGATATAAATCCTTCCATTTAAAAACAAGGATCTAAAATAAATATTAACATTCCACTTTAATAGACAAAAAGGGATAAACTAACCCAAAAGGAAGTACAAGAAAGTAATAAAATTAGAATAGAAGTTACCAAAATAGAGAATATGAAAGGAAAAGAGAAAAATGAACAAATCCAAAGGTTGATTCTTTTAAAATATCAACAAATTTTCACCTGTCCTGACCAAGATAAAATGAAGACCCAAATAACTAAAATCAAGAATGTAAGAGAACCTATCATTCCTAATCTTCCAGAAATAAAAAGCACTTAAGAGACTATTATGGGGGCCAGGGTTTTAGCTCAGTGGTTCTGGTGCCTGTCTTGCAATCTCAAGGACCAAGGTTGATCCCCAGTAACCACATACAATACTGGGCGTGAAGACTCACGCCCAGCAGCAACCAGTACCACATTCCAGTGCTGGGCGTGGTGGCTCACGCCTGTAATCCCAGCACTCGGGAGGCAGAGGCAGGAGGACTGCTGAGATGTGAGTTTGAGGCTGAGCTCAGGGCCAGCCTGAACTACAAAGCGAGACCCTGTCTCAAAAGAAAAGGATCTAAACAAGTCTTAATATCCTTAATATTTAAATTTATATCCTTAGTAAGTATTATCTAAGTAATTATTAATATCCCATGTTTACAGATTTGAAATTTTTTATTATTAAGAGGACAGGAATCCTAAAATTGATCTGTGGCTTCAAAACAATACTTACTAAGGTTATAACTGCTTTGTTTACAGAATGAACAGGCTGGTCCCATTATTCATGTGGATGAAAGAGACCTAGAATAGCCAAAACTATCAAGAAAAAGGACAGAAGTGTAGGACCTACTACTAACCATGGTGTGATACTTAAAACGTAGGCACGTAGATCAAAGCATCTTAAAGAGTTCAGAGACAAATCTTTATGATTCTGGCCAACTGAGTCCTGACAAGGTGGTAAGAAAATGGGAAAGAACAGTGTTTTTCCAAAAATAGGAAGGTTGGACATTTGCATACAAAAGATGAATTAGAACCTTGTCCCCACAGAACATCACCTTCATGGCCTGGAGGAGATTAGGGTTTCTTAGATATGAATTCAAAAGCACAAAGGAAAAAATTAAATGGGACTGTGTTTCAAAAGCCACTATCAACAAGATTTTTTAAAATAACTTTAAAAACATGAGAAATATTTGTTAATGATATATTTGCAAAGGGAGGATTTTCATGCACAATATAAGAATAACTCTTAATAATAAAAACAGGAACAATCTAACAAAATAGGCACAATGTCTGAGCAGACATTTAACCAAAGTATTGGAAGACAACAGGCTCATGGAAAGATCAACTTCATTCATTTCAGGGAAATGCAAAGCAAAGGTACAAATAAGTACCACTTCGTAAACACTTGGAAGCTGTAATAAAAAAGGTAGTCAAATAAAAAAGTCAAGACAGTAGAAATCGGAACTCTCATACGATCCTGATGGAAATATAAATGAGCCGGGCATGATGGTCATAACAGTAATCCCAGCACTCTGAGAGGCTGAGGTAGAAGGATCAAAACTTCCCAATCGCATTAGCTAGTAGCCTAGCAGGTGACAGCCCCTCCCCAAAGGTCTCAGGAATGGAGAGTTGTAGATGTTAACAGCCCTTGCTTTATTTAGCTGTTTGTTTTACCTTGCAAAACTATTTCCCCTGACTGTTTTATTTTGCTAATATTAAGGCAGCTTTCCCTGCCTTCTGCCTTACTCCCGCATGCAGCACCTGCAAATGGTGACCTTCTGCTCTCTCCTCTCCTCCATGAATCTTCCCACTAGAGTTAGCACTTCTCCAACTTCAAAAGTAACCTACTTGTAACCTTGGTAACTGACTGAGCCCTGATAAAGTCCGGCTAGCCCACTTGCAGACATACAAGGAAAATCTGTGGTCTCAAGTCATTTGTCACACCTCTCTGTTATCTATAAAACTACCTGGAAAATTGAAACGGGCAGTCAGTCAGTTTGAACAGGATGTGTTTCCCTTGTGGCTGACCCTCACTAGCAAGTAAAGTTCCCTTCTTTATCCAAGCTCTGAGTCTCTCGAATATTTTCAACTTCCCACACTCAGCAACTCACAGAGTAGGCTCAGACAAGTGCATTCACAGCACTCCCTCCCTGGTCAAGCCCTGCAGTGGCACCCAGCAGCCCACCCAACCAGAAGAGTCGGCCAGGCTATACTGGCCTCGGCCAGGGTGCAGGCCTTTGACCTCCTCCTACCCTCAGCCTCTCAATGCTTTCCACACACCGTAGTCAGTGCCCGCTCCCTGTACTGAGATCCTGCCCACCTTTCAGCACTCTGTTCTGGGGTGGACAAAACCTTGCTGTCACCCACTATCCTCCGCACTGAAAATCAGCAGCTCCTGCATTGTGACTGTACTTGTTACCATACCAGTGACAAGAATGTGAGGTGATATGTACTTGCTCAGTATGGTCATTCTACAAAGAATATCTCAAAAACTCATTTGCATAAAACAAACACATATAGCTTTTGTTAAATGAAAAAACAGATGCAGTTCCTCTGTCTTTGGCCACCGAACTCCTATCAGAATCTTTGGGGGGGCCGGGGAGTTAGCTCAGTGGTTCCGGCGCCTGTCTTGCAAGCGCAAGGACCTGGGTTCGATTCCCCGGTAACCACATAACAATACTGGGTGTGGAGACCCACACCCAGCAGCAACCAGTACCACATACCACAGTGCCAGGCGTGGTGGCTCACGCCTGTAATCCCAGCACTCGGGAGGCAGAGGCAGGAGGATTGCTGTGATGTGAGTTGGAGGCTGAGCTCAGGGCCAGCCTGA
>PVIR01034590.1:0-17069 GCA_004026965.1 Petromus typicus
CCCTTTTTATTCCACTCAGACCATAAGCCTATTGGTTGGTACCCACAGGAAGGGCAGGTCTTCCCCACTCAGTTTGCTGCCCTTCATGTCAATCATCCCCAGACATATCCAGAACCACACTTTATAATCTGCGAGGTGTTTCTTACTCCATTCAGTTGATGTAACCACGATTAAAGGTTATGGTGTGCCCACTAAGCAGTGGTCTCTGTTGTCCTTCCTCTCAGCCCTGTCAACCACTATTCTTTCAGTCTCTATGAATTTGAATACCCAGGTACTACATATACATAGAGTCACACAATATATATATCCTTTTGTGACTGGCTTATTTCATTTAGCATCTTTTCATCAAGGCTGTAACTCAAGGTTGTCATTACTGCACTTCTTTTTCTCCTGTGTCTGCAGCACCAGGCTCAGTGGGTGTCATATAATAGAACTCAGTAAGGGGCTGAAAACTATTCCAGGAAGAAAACTTTGAAGCAGTTTTTTCCAGAGCAGAGTTAGCTAAAAAGGACAAAATGTAAATTTTGGAATGCTTAGGTACATTGTCTTTTTTACTTATTTCAAAACAATAAATCCAAACCAATTAACTAATATAATTATTCAAATAAAAATATAAGCGAATGAACCACAATTTCAAACACAAATGCAGATGGGTTCACACATCTTAAAAATAAACAAATGTGTGAAGCATTAATTATAGTTTTTTATAGTAGAACATCTCATAATGTGTCACAGATTAACTTTCAAATAAATTCAGACAGAAGCACTGCAAAACCAATCCTATTTACAGGAATTATCTAGGTCAGGATTATAAAAGTGAGACTTTTGTACTTCGTGGAACTTCTGGAGAGAAAACTTGCTCCCAAACCACATAAAAGAAAGTCAGAATTACTATAGTTGGAAGTCATTAAAATCCTTATTCTGGCCTAGTTATTGATTCAAGAATTGTCTCTTTTTCAATTGAAAGTACAATTGAAATAGAGCCACAAGCTTCAGTAGTTGAAATACTAATCTAGGCTCATAGTTCACATTTATAATGTGAACCTACACTAGAATCCCCTTCTCTGAGATTTTTAAAAAGGAATCTTTATATGTTGAGAGCACCCCTTAATTGCTGTCACCCACAGTTTTCTCCTAAGCAGGCGCTACTATGCCAAAGGGTATGCTACAATCAATAGTGATCAATCCTGGGACTAGTCAGCTTTCTGTTACTGTAACAAACACCTCAGAATCTGGCAAGAAAAGGTCTGTTTTGGCCCTCAGTTTTGGCGTTTCAGTCCATGATCCACATTGTTTCCTTCCAGGGGTAAAGAAGTACATCAGGTAGAAGCTCCTGCCACTTGGCCAGGAATGTAAAAAGTGAAGTGAAGGGGAGGGCTGCATGTTCTGTTCGGGGTCACACCCCCATAACCTGAGGACTCTCCATGGGGCTCCATCCTTTAAAGGTCCCCTAACTTCCTAATATCGCTGAGCCAAGAGCAGCACCTTTACCACAACAGGCTTCTGAGGAACAACTGAGATCCAAACTATAGAAAATGCATGTTTTCCAGATCCTGGAGACGTTGCTGGGCAGAATTACATGAGAAACTGTCTCACCCCATACTTAAACTGGGTGGCAAGTTTTGGCAGTCTTGGTTGTGCTAATGTGCACTGTGACTCTTCTGAAAAGTACATACATAGTGAGGCGGTTCCTAGACTTCCCCGAATCTGGATCCTATGTTCCCTGGGCATTCCTGTAGTGCTAGTGTTACCTGGGTTATATTTTAGGAAGTTTGGGTCTGGTAATAGATAGAAAATCAGTAAAGATAATGAAAGAATTGGGAAATTTTACTTCACAATTCCATGCTTTGCAGGCAATACTTTTAGAAAAGTGACAAGGCAAGAAAAACAAAACTAAGTTCAAATCCCAAACCGGCAGCGGGGAGGTATATGCATTATAGGTAGGTTATCTAACCTCATGTTGTCTCCATTTTCTGTCTGCCTCAGTAAATTATGCCAGGATTATAGGAGATCGTATCTAATTGTATCAATTATGGTTCAGTCAGGAGACAGAAAGCACACCAATTATTTCATCAGAGATTATTAATATACAGAGTTGTTAACTGCAAAGTCAAAAGGAAAACAAAGAGGTTATCACAGAGGTAGCAACTGCAGGAAGCAGCTGCCATCAGAGAACTGAGGAAACAGCTGAAGCTGGACTAATACAAATTCAGAAGCCTGGAGGCCAGCGGCTAGAGCCGGCACGCAGAGCCTCAACCCACAGCCGGCCACGCTACAGGGCTGGGCTGAGGCCCTCGCGGTGGAGGCGAGAAGAACCAGGTCTGGCAGATGTGGGAAGAACTGCATGCTGGATCCCACTGCGGCTTCTGCAACTGACAGTGACAACCAGGTAAAAAGCGAAGCTGGTATGCTGCTCACAGGAGCAGACGACAAACAGGAAGGGGAAAAGCCTGTCTTCCGCCTCTCTTGCCGTTTCCCTCTCCTGCTCCAACTTGCAAAGCCTCACATGGAGGCGGCTTGCAGAGCATAGACCTGTTCTAGGAAAGTGGAAATGTTCTAGCTGAGTTCTAGGCTCAGCGTCCAACCTCGCAATTGGAGGTTGGCTGGGTGGATTTATTTATTTATTTATTTGAGGGGTTTTTTGAGACAGGGTCTCGCTTTGGGGTTCAGGCTGGCTCTGAGCGCAGCCTCAAACTCATCACAGCAATCCTCCTGCCTCTGCCTCCCGAGTGCTGGGATTACAGGCGTGAACCACCACGCCCGGCACTGTCGTATGTGGTACTGGTTGCTGCTGGGGTGAGTCTCCACACCCAGTATAGGTATGTGGTTACCGGGGATCGAACCCAGGTCCTTGTGCTTACAAGACAGGCGCCGGAACCACTGAGCTAACTCCCCAGCCCAGGCTGGGTGGATTTAGAGCTGATAGCAAAAACCTGTTTGCTAAGCAAATACAAAGCAATTAGAGAACAGAAAATACATAGACAGCGATTCCTCCTTTTAACCTGACTTAGCCCTGTGCCTGATGTGTACTTTTTTTGCAGAATTTCTGTGAAGCCTATAAGCCTATGATAAAGATGGCAGGGATTGTAGGCCTGGAGGTCCAGTGAGTTACATTTTTAAAATATGTTCAGTATTTCTTTTTTCTTCTGCTATGTGGGGATTCAGTCCAGGGCCTCAACCCACCTGCATTATAGTTAGGTTATCTAGCCCACCTGTTCTAGGCAGACGCTTTAGAACTGAGCTACACCCTCAGCCCAAGGCAGGCTAACATCCTATCTTATACTTAAAATGTCCATAACACTGCCTTCCACCTCCACTCCACCTTCAATACCTTCCTCCCTCAGCCTTTAAACAGCACTCTCAGATAAAAGCTCACCTGCCTGCAGTAGCGCTGCAGCCTTCCACGTGAGGGGTGGGGGTGGGGGGAATGCCTGCTCCTGCGTATGCCCGCCGCCCTCTTGTCCCACTCTTCCACTCTGCTCCTCCTCCTCCATGTATTTCCGGGGCATGGAACTTTTCTTCATTCAGTTCCGGGGCACTAGCTTCTTTGTTGCTTTTTCTCCCTCTGGCCTGTTGTACCTCCTGTTCCTTCTACTCTAAATCCTGGATCGTTTGCTGGATATCCTCAGCAAAACTGTAGGCTTTTCAGAGAGGCCTTGGCCTACAGTGTCCTGTCTGCAGCTTTTACAACTTGTCTCCCTCATGGTGTACAACACAGTTGTGTTATCTCAATTTGCATTTTGCTGTTTGTTAGTCTCCCCTCATCCGTAAACCATCTGAGTGAGTTCCATGAAGGCAAAGACTTACACTATCTTGTCTTTTTTTTATCTAAGCACCAAGAACAGAAGTGAGTATAGAGTAGACCTTTTAAGGATTTTCTGAGTGAATTAATATTTGAATAATTGAATAGTACTTTGAGAAATAGATATATGAAAAAGATAGAGTCTGGCTTCTGAACAGAAAAAAAAGGAAGTAATCATCCATTTTTGGTTGCTATAATGAATAACCCGGGGCCTGAGTAGCCGTATAAAGAAATGAAGTTTGTTTAGCGTACAGTTCTGCGGGTTCAAGAGCTCACATCTGGCAACATCCTTCCTGCTGGTCCTCAAGGTGGCCACATGGGAAGACAGGAAACATGGGCATGTGTGGCATGCATGTCCTTTGGCTCTCTCTCCCTCCCTGCCTTTCTCTTTATAGAGACCAGATTCACTCCTGGGGACTTCACCCCCAGTTCGATCTTATCTAGTGCTAATCACTGCCCAGGCCCCACCCCAAACACCATAGTTGGGTTAAGTTTTTACACTCTCAATACCTCGCAAAGGCTAAATTTCAGCGCCTGGAGTCCTCAGACCATATTCAAGCCATAGTAATGGACATGTGCTCCAGATTCATCACTATCACCTCAAGGGGCATTAATTTTCCCAGGGCCCTCACATTGAGCCCTTGGACTCAGTGTTTTTGCACCTGCTGCTGCAATAGCTTTTTGATCCTGATTTTCCTTCCTCTACTACTAATTCAAAGGTCAAACCACCCTCCAAAATGTATATTTATTTACGAATGACTGACACAGTCTACAGCTAGTCTGACGTTACTAAAATTTAATCTCCTATGTAGGTAAAAATAAACATGAAGCCAGGTGATACACAGTTGTAATCCGAGTACTCAGGAGGCTGAGGCAGGAGGTTCGCTGGGAGTTTGAGGACAGCTTGAGCTATATAGTGAGCTCAAAGCCAGCCTGGCTACACAGTGAGACCCTGTGTCAAAACAAACAAACAAACATGAGTTCCAGTACTTTCTCCACCTCCCAATGCAGACTGCTGCACTTTGAGCCTCTGTCAATACTGCCATTTCTAAAGAGTAAATATGGTTTTGTTGCTCTGTATAAAATCACTGCAGTGATTCCTCAAAACAATTCAATTCTTTAGCAAATATTTGTTAAACGGCAAGGTTTGTGCAAAGCACCACGAATACACAGTTAAACAAGGCAGTCTGTGTCCTGAGCAGTTCCTAGTCCCTCAGGAGACAGAGATAAACAAGTAAATAGCACACCAGGTGCAGACAGGAGGGGGCCACCTCCAACTGGAGGGTCCCGTCAGGCCTCTGGAGCAGAGGAAACCAGCCCTGAGTGTTGGCTGGGTAGAAGGCCTCGCCCTGTCCCTGGGTAAGCACAACCATGCAGTGGGCAGGTTGTGGGGTGTGGCATGTGGGACACAGGAACTAAGCTGTGGGATGAGGATCAGGAAGGCAATCAGTGCAATGGAGGCTTTGTCTGATGGTAAAAAGGAGCCAGCAAAGGGGTTTAGTCAAAGTGACTTGATTTGTTTTACATAAAGGCCTAGATGTGGAGGATGAGTGACTAAGGGGGCACAAGGCCATTTGCAGAGTGCTTCATGGTCACCTGGCTGCGGGGCGCAAAGCCTGGCATGTTCTGGGCAGCAGGGCTGAAGGAAGGGTTGAGAGAGATTTAGAAGATTCCTCAGAAATTAGAAAAATTAAGAGATTTCACTCGACCCAGCTGTTCCTACTTAGGTATTGTCCCAATGAGTAAAAGACAGCATATTACAGTGATGCATGCACACCCATGTTTATAGCAGGACGGTTCACAACAGCAAAATCCTGCAAGCAGCCATTGATGTAGGGTCACCAACAGAGGAACACTTAAATGTACTGTTTACACACAATGGAGTACCGCTCTGCCATTAGGAGGTTAAATTTGATTTATTTGTAGGAGAATAGATGCATCTAGAGTCTGTAATATTAAGTGCAATTAGCTAGATGCACAAGCTTAATTATCACAGGGTCTTAGATGAGAACCCAAAATATAAATAAAGAGCAAAATAAAAGATACCAGGAAAGGAGACAGATCTTTTGCAAAAAGAGAGAGAGCCAAGAGGCAGGAGGAGAGAGGGGAAGACAAAAGAATTAAGATAATACTCATCACCAACTCCACGCACCAACTCCACATGAGCTATGTGACAACAGCAAGTCACACAGCTGAGCCATGTGTTTGTGGCCAGTGGGGCGGGTGGAGTGGGCAAGCGAGGTAGGATGGGAACAAGCTTGGAATAGTTGAACAAGGAACCCAACAGCAAGTTAACAGATTTTGAGGAATGGAAGTCACGATGACAAGGAAGAAGGGACCGCCGGGAGAAAGTGGCTGATCACTGGCAAGTTTGTATAAAAGTAGCTCTGGCTGGGGCTTTTAGAAAGTAACAACTCATTTGTATAAACCAAGTATGTTAGCTTTTTAACAATCCATCCAAATCAGGGCCAGGGAGTTAGCTCAGTGGTTCCGGCACCTGTCTTGCAAGCGCAAGGACCCGGGTTCGATCCCCAGTAACCACATAACAATACTGGGTGTGGAGACTCTCACCCAGCGGCAACCAGTACCACATACCACAGTGCCGGGCGTGGTGGCTCACGCCTGTAATCCCAGCACTCAGGAGGCAGAGGCAGGAGGATTGCTGTGATGTGAGTTTCAGGCTGAGCTCAAGGCCAGCCTGAACTACAAAGTGAGACCCTGTCTCAAAAAACCTAAAAAAAAAAAAAAAAAAAAAAAAAAACAACAATCCATCCAAATCAAATGCTTTCACACACACTCTCCCACTATGTCGCTGGTCAACGCCATCGGGAAATTCTGACATTGGCTGACCAGGAAATCAGTTTAATGGATTCTTCTTAGGACAGGGTTGCACTCCAATAGCAAAAGGTAAGGAGAGAATGTCCCAAAGAAAACGCATTTAACATGCCAGCCGTACTCAACACCTCCACTAGGCAACATGGCACTCAACAGGTGCCCACCGCCTAGCCTGATGGCGTGGCTGACTGGACAGCGGCTTCCTCAGGTGCTCCAAACAGGGCCAAGATCCCAGGCTGCATACGGCAAGCCTAGGAAAATCTAAAAGCTTGAATTGGAAATGTGGTTTCTGTGGAGTGTGTATCATTCTTATAACACACTAAAAAAATGTGAAGTTGAAGCCAATTGTATTTGTTTTTCTATGATTGTCTACCAAATTCCTCATAGTGATCCCCACTGGGGCTGCAGTCAGCACAAAGGACATACTGTGTTTAAAAGGAATGAAAACAGATAAATGGTATCAAAATGAGTATTATTTACCCTTCAAAGGGATGAAGTTCTGACACAAGCCACAAAATGGACGAATCTAGAAAACATGCTAAGTGAAGCATTGCACACTTAAAGGACAAAGACACAGTAAGGCTCTACTTGTAAGAGGAACCTGCAACCGTTCAGTTCATGGACAGAAGGTGGCGTAACGGTTACCAGAGCCTGGCAAAGAGGAGAGAGAATGGGAGTTTGTGTTTCAAGACGACAGAGCTTCAGTTTGGGGTGAACACATTCTGGAGATGGATCACAGTGATGTTTGCTGTGAATGTACTCAATAGCCCTGAATTTTACACTTAAAATATTTAAAATGGTAACATGTATGTTTTGTATATTTTACTGTAGGGGTTATAAAAGCCACAGAAAAAGTGGAGAATTAACAGCATTGTGGAAATCTAGTTCCAAGAGAACGCAAGTAGGGTTCTAGGAAGGCTGAGGTGCAGACAGATCTGGGCAGGACCAGGGGTGGAGGAGACACGGATGGACGGTCAGACACAACCCCAGCATCCCTGACTTACAGCACAGGGTGAGTGCTCAGGGTTCTGTTACACTAGTGACCGAAGTGCCAGCTGTGGCATCTGCCAGGGTGGCAGATGTATCTATCTAACCATCAATGCTCCTTTTAGTTACAGATGCTTTGTGGTCGGGAGTCTTTCCTAATCCTTTGCAGCCAGATCTTATGTTATTTTTGATACAGTTATTGAGTGTAGATCAAAGTTTGATTTAGCTCACACAAAGTTAGGACAGACTGTTTTTGTTTTTTTGTAGTAGTGAGAATTGAACCAAGGCCTCCTATATGCCAGGCAAGAGCTCTACCACTGAGCTCCCAGCCCTCAGCCATCTCCCTGAAACTGCTGGCCCTGACGGAAACAAAATGACACCAAGATCCTGCCACAGCGGTAGGTCTCCACTTGATGCAGGCAGGACAAAAAGAGACATGGAAAATTTCCCTGAATGTCACAATTTATTGGCCCTGGTGTACATTTTTGGTGAGCTGAACTTTTTTTTCACAGAAGGAAGCTGTTTTCTCTCTTTCTTCTACATCATGATGATGAACCTTCCAGGACTTTTCATCACAGCCAGCGGCAGCATGCATGCCACAGGTTCAGCAGCACCGCTCCCGGTCAGCTTGGGAAGTGGTAACTGGCTCAGCAAGTTCCTGAACCCGTGGAGGGATACACTGAGGGTAAACAAAGCTATTTATAATCAGAGGGATACTGGATTTATTTAAAATAAAAATATACTAGAAAACATGGCTATTTGTTTCTTTTAGTGGTTTTTCTGAACCTCTCCTTTTGTGAACAGAGGAATGGGATTAAGAGTCTTAGATCTTCCATGATAATTGTGCTAATCTAATCCTATTTGATAAGGTGATTAATTTAATTATCCAAGAAATGTTATTATCTGGGTTTATTATATATCTGCTGCCTGTAGATAAGTATCATTTTAATATAGGATATATTGGGAACAGTTAAGAATTGTGTTTTACATTTATGATTTAACAACTTATCTTTAAAAATTAAGACTTGTGCTTGTGTAATTATGATGTTAAGGGAAATTAGAAACCAAAGAGGTTGATATTTATAAAAGCAGATTTCAGGAAAGGATTTAAAGAAGTCCTTTCTAACTCTTGTAAACTGAGGAACATATAATTACTTTACAGAGAAGTAAGTTTCTTCCTAATTTCATTCCAGATTACGTCAAAGGCCAAATATTTGGGAATATTGAGACTCTGAGCTTCCTGAGTTTCAGCGGGACTGCTTTTCAGAACGATGACATGAAATCACCCAGCTGATAAAATGCTGAATGTTTACATTCTTCTGAATCTGATGAGTGAATGTGTCCTACGTTCACCACACTGAGCAGAAAGGGATCGTTCACCTCCATCGTCTGTGTACTGCAGAAATATGGTTAAAATAAAATTTTCTTTGATGGTCAATACTGTTGACTCCGCGTCAGGAGTCAACTATCTGTACGTCAGGTAGGAAGTGTATTTTTCAGTTGCAGCGGTATCTTCACAGAGTTTTCAGTTTTTCTTTGTCTTGCTCTTTTTGGCTGCAAAGTACAAAGGATTCCTGCACAAACTGCCTGCACATCGGGCACTGCTGGAAGTAGCGGACGCAGCCGTCGCACAGGCACGCGTGCCGGCAGGGGAGGAGCACCCAGTTCACACTCCCGTTCTGGCACACCACGCAGTCCTTGCTGCTCTCCTCCGCAGGCTCCGCCTCGCTTCCGCACAGTCCAGCCTTCTCCAGCAAGCTGCGCTCTGCGTTCTTCTCTTCTGGTGAGGGACTGCTGGAGGGAGTGGAGTTATTATTTGCAGACATGAAAAGTTGCTGGAAAAAAAGTATAAAGATAATTGTAAGTAACATGACTCTTAACTGGAGTTGTTACAGCTACTTAAAACTTATGAGCTAGCAAATCCAACAGCAAAGAAAAGTCAACTTCTATAATAACTGACATGTATAATTACAACTTTATAAACAGCCATTTTCTGAAACTTTGCAGACAAAAGGGACAGAGATAAGGTCTGACTTACCTTAAGATCATAAAATTGACCTTGAGCCAGCAGTAAATATTGATACAATATTCTGCAGGGAAGTTTATAAGTCTTATCGGGAATATGAATTACTGATACCATGGAAATCTAAAATAAAAATTGAACACTAGTCAGTACTTAACCTTCTTATTTCACAAACATGTAAAACTGCCTCTTCAATAAAAATAAGAGGCTAATATAATCAGGAATGTTTACAATTTATATGAAATCATTGAAAGTTTAAAAAAAAGCCCTAAGCACCACAAACAAAATGAATGCGAACACAATTTGCAAAAATACTCATGTCCTAAGAGGGGAAAAAAAGGAGATATTTACTGCAATGAACAACTTCAAATACAGTCAAAGTATGTGAAGGGCACCTAGCTCCTATAGACACGTTCATGTAATAGCTCATAATTTATCCTTGCAATATTTTCTCATAAGTCAAATTTAAATTTTTTTCTTTTTTCCAATTTCTCCACAATATTTTAAACAGCACGATTCTTACAATTGGCTGCGTAATGTATTTCATCTTCACATCACTTTCAGTATTGAAGTATAAATCGTATAAAGCCTTTAGAGCATTGTAACTGTCTAAAGTTACTTGTAGTCTAAAGCTACTTGTAACTGTCTAAGTATTTTTTCCAAAACTGAATCCAGGGAAGTGTACTTTCACAACACTGTCTTTATGAATGAAAGCATTATTCATTGAACCAAGGCCTCCTATATGCCAGGCAAGAGCTCTACCACTGAGCTCCCAGCCCTCAGCCATCTCCCTGAATGGCTCAGGGATTTAGCTCAGTGGTATGGTAGGTACCCTCGGAAAAAGAAACAAAATTTTTTCAGTAAGTGAAAAAAAGTCCTTTTGGCAAATCTGCATTTGTGAACAGTAAATGCCTTGATATCAAAGCTCTCTGGAAAACTGCATGCAGTGGCGACCATTAGGGCTTAGATCAGTCTCTGCCCCAGGACTGAGGTGACAGTCACGGTGCTCGGGTGACTCGGTCAGAAAGGCGGTGCCCACGATTATCCCGATAGTGATATGTGTCTAGACAGTTGGCTTTGTGATCTATTTCTCTATGAATACTGCCTGTGTGTTTATAACTGTTACACTTGTGCAAAAGTCATTCAGATACTTGACTGTGTGTGGTCATAAAAACAGGTAGGAAAAAGGAAGACAAGGATGATGAGTCTTCAGACGCAAACTCTAATGAAGAAAGATATCATGAACAAAACACCCACGAAGTCTGGGACACACTTAGAAGACCAGTGTGATGAATGTTTAGTGTAGAAGAGGGTGCAGAGCTTCAAACTAAGGGCATAGAAAATCTATTCAAGGAAATAATAAGTCTTCCCACACTTGCAAAAGATATGACATCTGGGTACAGGAGGCACTCAGAACCCCCAAACAAGCCCAAGCAGAAAAGAACTTCCCTGGGTCATATTCTAGTTAAAATGCTAAGAGTACAGAATGAAGAAAGAATACTGGAAAGTGCACCACAGAAATTCCATGTCACTTACAGAGGTGAAACCAGTGGAACAACTGCAAGCTTCCTTGGGGAAACTCTGAGGCCAGGAAGCCAAGAAACGATGTATTTCAGGCCAACTGAGATTACTACAGCTACCAAAGCTATTCTTCAGAATTAAAGTTGAAATAAACATCTTCCAAGATAAGCATAAATGAAAGAATTTATGACCACTAAGCCAGAATTATAGAACATACTTAAAAGAATCCTATACTTGGAAGAGGAAGAAAAAACAGGGTATTAAGAATTAGGAAATAAAATGTTAGAAAAACATTAAGACACAGAATCTCTGGAACACACTGAGGGAAGTTATAGCTGTGAAGGGCTCTATCAAAAAAACAGATCTCAGTAAATAATCTAGTAATATATCTCAAAGTTTTAGCACAATAGGAACAAATGAAAACTAAACTTGGCAGAAGGAAGGAAATAATCAAGAAAACTAATGAAAACAGGGTACAAAGCAATACAAAGGATCAATGAAGCAGAGTTGGGTCTTTGAAAAGATAAGCACAACTAATAAACCCTTAGCCAATCAAAAGAGAGAGCTCCCAAATCAATCCAATGAGATAGGAAAGCAGGGTGCTACAACAGACAGTGTTGAAGGCCAAAGACTCACTGGAGACTCTTGTTTTTTTGGGGTTTTTTTGTTTGTTTGTTTTGAAACAGGGTCTTCTTGCTTTGTATTTCAGGCTGGCCCTGAGCTCACTATGTAGCCCAGGCAAACCTCCTGCCTCTGCCTCCTGAGTGCTAGGATTACAGGCCTAAGCCACCATGCCCAGCATTTTGGATTGTGGTACTGATTACTGGTGGATGTGAGTAACCATGCCCAGCATTATTGTATGTGGTTACGGGGGATGAATCCAGGCCCTTGAACTTGCAAGACAAGCACCAGGACCACTGAGCTAAATCCCTGGCCCACTGCTGGAGACTATTTTGAAAACTTATATTCTAATACACTGGAGAATCTAGAAGAAATCAGCAATTTTCTAGACACATTATAACCTACCAAAATTGACCCTAAAACAAATGAAAAACCTAAACAGATCAGTAACAAGGCATGAGACTGAAGTAATAATAATGTCTACAACACAGAGAACTCCAGGACCAGATGGATTCACTGCTAAATTTTACCAGATATCTAAGAAAGGACATCAAAGCCTCTGAAATTCCTCTACGTGATAGAAAACTCATTCTATGTATCACCCTGATAGCAAAATCCAACACAAAAATAATAACAACAGAAAAGAAAACTATGGACCAATATCCATAAGGAATGTAGATGCAAAATTCTTAAAACAAAAAATGGATTCAAGAACAAATTAAAGATCAGACAGCATAATCAATTTGGTTTCATTCCAGGGATACAAAGATGGTTTAACATACGCAAATCAATAAACACAATACATCACATAAATAGAATGAAGGATAAAAATCACATGTTGACCTCAACTGATGCACAGCCTTTAACAAAATTCAACATCCTTCCAGGACAAAAGTCCGAAGAAAATAAGCACCAAAGAATGGTACTTCAATATTATAGGTTATCAACAACAATATAGGTTATTCACAACTTTCATCATACAAAATGGGGAAAAATGAAAAGCATTTCCCCTAAAATCAGGAATGAGAAAAGGATCTCTGCCACTCTCACTACTCTTATTCAATATAGTACTTGAAACTCCAGCTAGAGTAGTTAGGCAAGAGTAATAAATAAAAAGAGATACAAATAAGAAAGACAGGGGGCTGATAGCTAAGCAGTTCCGGCGCCTGTCTTGCAAGCGCAAGGACCCGGGTTTGATCCCCGGTAACCACATACTATACTGGGCGTGAAGACTCACCCCAGCAGCAACCAGTACCACATACCACAGTGCCGGGCGTGGTGGCTCACGCCTGTCATCCCAACACTCGGGAGGCAGAGGCAGGAGGATTGCTGTGATGTGAGTTTGAGGCTGAGCTCAGGGCCAGCCTGAACCACAAAGCGAGACCCTGTCTCAAAAAACCTTAAAAAAAAAAAAAAAAAAAAAGAAAGACGGAAGTCATCCTTAATTATAGATATGATCCTATACTTAGAAAACTTTAAAGACTTCACCAAAAGACTTGTAAACTGATAAATTCAGCTAAAAGTAGCAGGATATAAAAATCAACATTTAAAATATCTGTGGCTTTTCTATACACAAATAATGAACTAACTGAGAAAGAAATTGGGAAAACAGCTCAACTCACAACAGCATCAGAAAAAATAAGTAAAATACTTAGGAATCAACCTAGATAACCAACAGTGTGGGAAAAACTGGGTATCTACATGTAGAAGACTAACTATATCTCCATCTTGTCCAGTACTAAAATAAATTCAAAATGGACCAAAGACCTCAGTATGAGGTCTACAACTTTGAAACTGCAAGAAGAAAACAAGGGAAACACCTGAAGCAACAGTCACGGGAAAGACTCTGCGAGCAGGACTCTAACCGCACAGGAAATAGTGGAAAGAACTGACAAAAGGGACTTCATTAAATTTAAAAGTTTCTGCACAGCGAGGAAAACAACCAACAGAGGGCCTAAGGAACGGGAGAAAAATCTTTGTCAGCTACTCATCCAACAGAAGACATATACCTAGAATAGAAAAATAATTCAAAAACCTTATCACCAAAAGATCAAATAGACCAATCAATAAATGGAAAAATAAATGGAAGAGACAATTCTCAAAAGAATTGGCTTTAATTATATGAATATATGTTCAAATTCCTTAGGAACCAGGGAAATGCAAATAATGACTATACCTCACCCCAGTAAGAATGGTATCCTGCTGGTGAAGATGTGGAGAAAAAAGGAATCACTCATTTGACACTGCTGGTGAAAACGTAAATTAGCACATCGCTATGGAAATCAGTATGGAGGTTCCTCAAAAACCTGAAAACAGAACATCCATTTGACCAGCTACCCACTCCTTGGTGTAAAGCTGAATGAGTGACTGTGATCTAGCGATGCCTGTACCCTGTGCTCTCTGCACAATGATTCCCAGCCACCGGCATATGGAACTAGTCTAGGTACCCATCAGCCAATGGATGGATAAAGAAAAATGTGTTTGTATGTACAATTGAGTATTATTCACCCGCAAAGAAGAATGAAATCAGGCCATTTGCAAGAAAGTGAATGGAACTGGAGAGCACGTCAAGTGAAAAAGCCAGATTCAGAAAGACAAGTACTGCATGTTTCCCCTGACATGTAGACTCTTTAAAAAAGCATGAAAGTAGAAGGGAGACTATTACTAGGAGAGAGGGGTAGGGGAGGGAGCGAGGGAGATATAAAGAACAGTAATGGGGATGCACATGATCAAAATAAGTTATGTGCATGTATTAAAACACCACAATGAAACTCAGTATTATTGCTGGGCATGGTGGCTCAGGCCTGTAACCCCAGCACACAAGAGGCTGAGGAGGAGGATTGCCGCAAGTCTGAGGCCAGCCTGGGCTACACAGTGAGTTCAGGGCCAGCCTGAACCACAAAGCAAGAGATTCTGTCTCAAAAACAACAACAATAATAACAAAAACAAACCCAGTATTTTATAAACTTGACATAAATAAAAATTTAGTGTTTGAAAAATGACATTTTTGCCTATTTTGTTTTGTAGAATGGGTGATGGAGGGTTCAGATGTGCTTCTGTTTCTCATATAAATCCATGTTTAAAAGGGAGACTGATCCCTGCAAATTGATCTACAGCGATGTGAGGGGACAGAGTGAAGAGGAAAACATGAAACAGTGAGCACAGCACGGCAGGGTGCAGCACAGCATGATGTGCGCCGCTTCACTGTGAGAAAGAAGGAAAGAAGACCCAGGAGCAGACGAACAAGCACTGGGCTGCAGTGAACAAGCACTGGGCTGCAGTGAACAAGCACTGGGCTGCAGTGAAGGGCACAGAAGAGAACATCCGAGCATGTCTCTCCACGTAGTGCTCTGGCTTTTAAGAGAACAAATCCAAGTCACTCATAGACATAGTTTGGCTATAAATGCTGGCTCAAAGGAAGTGGGAAAAGAAGAATCTGGGCACCAAAATGATCAAATTCAGCAACAAATTATATGCCACATGGGGAAAAAGGAATTTATGAGGCCATAGAGACAACAAACAGAAAAGCAAACAAACAATGGGACCAAAGGGAAGTCACTGGCTTGTAGCACGCCACGGTCAGACTAGAAGGGGGTGGGGCTGGGGACATCAACTCTTTGCAATCATCACAGTGAAGATAATCTGGCAATAATCATCAACAGCTATGAGAAATGGGCAGTTTTATTTTTAATAGAAAGCAGGATGTTTGCATGATTGTACAGTGCCTCCACAAGACAGAGGAGCAAAAGACATAGGATTCGCAGGCAAAAACACAAACCACTATCTACACTGGAAACCCTCAGGAGAGCTAACTGCCTCCCCTGAGATCAAGGTGGAACAAAGCCCGCAGTGGTGAAATGAAGCGATACTCTGCTTTGGCCTCTATAAGAGCATTTGCCCACCTGCTAGATTGCTGGAAGGAAAAAGCAAGCATCAGTGAATGTAACATATATTACACAAATATCATGAAATTGTTATGGTATTCTTATTAATGAGTATTATCTATACCAAGCACTTCAAAAAAGTAGTAAATCCTACAAGGGCATTATTATACCAAAAGATTATTACAGTTTCACCAGAAGATTATTCCATGTAAAGGGTGAGTGACCTTAACTGAAATATTTAATACTGTATGTGTTTTAGACTTAGGATTGTTTTCAGATGTGGGAATACTGGTGTTTATATACAATAAGACATCCTGGGACGGGACCCAAGTCCAACTGTGCAACTCCTCTCTGTCTCAGACACACTTTATACTCAGAGCCTGAAGGGCATTTTATCAGTGCTTTAGTACACACGCATCTGGCTATCATGGCCCACACGCAGTCACGTGTGGAAACCTCTACTTGTGGCCGTAAGTCAGTGCTCAAAACATTTCAGTTTTGAGGCATGTTGAATTTCAGAGTTTTACGCGAGTTATGTTCATCCTGCATAAATTTCTACCACACTTAGATGCTTGCCAAGGCTCAATCCTCTTCAACCTCCAGTAGGGTTACAGTACCAGACTAAAGCAATAATTAGCACACAATAAGAAAACGAGGTCACTGTCATTACTGAGAACACATGGACCACACATCAGGAAGCAGCAGGGCACCAGGAAAGCAAAGGAACCACAACTGTGCGGGGAAAGGGAGACTGTCTCAACACTGAGCACCTCAGCTCATCACGATGCTTGATTATTCAGTCTTAAAATGTTAAAAATAAACATTTCCCAACAGGCTTTTCCTATAGAGCAAATTAGCAGGATACAGAGATAAAATTAACTTAATTCGATAATACATATCTTTTATTTTCTAAATAAAGTCATATTCTGGTAATCCTTAGGGAAAACAGGACATAGCCTAAGGGCACTACTACACGTCTAAAAATCACACATCCTATTTTATCTTGTCAAGAAAAACACAGCCAGGTCAAATGCATATTTTCAGAATTAAAATAAATTTTCTATTTCAAAAAAATAAGAACTGCTATCCAAATCACTTAAAGGTAACCCTCCTTCAGAATTTTTTTTTTTTAGGTTTTTTGAGACAGGGTCTCGCTTTGTGGTTCAGGCTGGCCCTGAGCTCAGCCTCCAACTCACGTCACAATCCTCCTGCCTCTGCCTCCCGAGTGCTGGGATCACAGGCGTGAGCCACCACGCCCGGCACTGTGGTATGTGGTACTGGTTGCTGCTGGGTGTGGGTCTCCACACCCAGTATTGTTATGTGGTTACCGGGGAATCGAACCCGGGCCCTTGCGCTTGCAAGACAGGCGCCGGAACCACTGAGCTAACTCCCCGGC
>PVIR01034591.1:0-17098 GCA_004026965.1 Petromus typicus
TTTTTTTTTAGGTTTTTTGAGACAGAGTCTCGCTTTGTGGTTCAGGCTGGCCCTGAGCTCAGCCTCAAACTCACATCACAATCCTCCTGCCTCTGCCTCCCGAGTGCTGGGATTACAGGTGTGAGCCACCACACCCGGCACTGTGGTATGTGGTACTGATTGCTGCTGGGTGCACACCCAGTATTGTTATGTGGTTACCGGGGAATCGAACCCGGGCCCTTGCGCTTGCAAGACAGGCGCCGGAACCACTGAGCTAACTCCCCGGCCCATCCGCTTCCTTTTTTTAACCATCATATTTTTCTTTCCCCTCATTACTTACCCCAACTGCCTCTTTTCCCTTTGAATATTTTCTAATTACTAATATCTATCATACATTTTATAACTCATTTACTTCTTCAATTTCTCATACTAGAGAAAATATATGGTATTTACACATGTGACATATTTATTTCACTTATGAATATATATCTTCAAGGTATGTCCATATGAGTATGAATGATTCAAATTTATCTTTTTTATGTCTGAGTAATACTCCATTTTATTTTTTTAAAAAAACTCATCTTCTTTATCCAGTCTTCGGTTGATGGGCATTTGGATTGTATCCAAGATTTAACTATCAATAAGGAATTTAGCTCAGTGGTTCCAGTGTCTGTCTTGCAAGTGCAAGGTCCTGGGTTTGATCCCCAGTAACCACATACAACAATGTCGGGCATGGTGACTCATGCCCAACAGCAATCTGTACCACACACCACAATGCAAATGTGGTGAATTTCCTAAGCTACAATGAGCTAATGTTTTGTGCCACACAGTCTGAAGATTTTGGAATAGTCACACAACTACCAATCAAGAGTGTGCTGGCTCATGCCTGTAATCCCAACACTTGGGAGGCAGAGGTAGAGGATTGCTGAATTTGAGGCTGAATTCAAGACCAGCCTATGCTACAAAGTGAGACCCTGTCTCCAAAAACTAAAAAAACAAAAAACAAACTGAGCTGCTCTAAACATGGCTGCACATATGCCACTGTAATATGAATCATTTAATTCTTCCATGTATATACCTAGCAAGGGAATAGCAGGGTCAAATGGGACCTCTACTCCTAGTTTTTGGAGGAATCTCCACATTGGTTGCACCAGTCTACACTCCCATCAACAGTGAAGGAAGATTCCTTTGTTCCCTTAGCCTCACCAACACTTGCTGTTGGTTAATTTCTTGACAGCAGCTGCTCTTTGTGGAGTGAGATGAAATCTCAGTGTTGTTTTCATCTGCATCTCTCGAATGACCAGTGATGTTGAGCATTTCTTCCATATGCTCTTAGCTGCTTTTACTTCTTCCTCTGAAAAGTATCTGTTCATTTCAGATTCCCATTTTGAATTGGGTCTTTAGATTTGGGGTGGGGATTGATATTTTAAAGCTCTTTATATATTCTAGATAGTATTTCTTTGAGAAACAGCTGGAAAAAATTTTTCCTATATTGTTGGTTGTCTTTTCGCTCTACTGGTGGTTTCTTTTGCTGTACAGAAGCTTTTTAATAAGACGAGATCCCAGCTGTTGTCCTTCTGCAAGTTCTCATGTTGCAGACATTTTGTCCATAGAGTCTTTCCCCAAGCCAATGTCTCCAAAAGTTCTACTTAATCTATTTTGCAGCCTTTTCAGTGTTTCTGTTGTAATATTTAGGTCTCTAATCTACTTTGATTTTAGTTAAGTGCATGGTGAAGTGACAGGTCTAGCTTTAGTCTCTGACAGGTTGAAACTTGGTTTTTCCAGCACCATTTGTTAAAGGGGCTATCTTTCCTCCATTGAGAATATTTGGTTCCTTTGTCAAAAATTACATGGCTTAGTACATCTGGAGTTGTCTCTGGATATTCTAATCTGTTCCACTGATCCTTGGGTCTACGACTTTAACAGTATCATGCTGTTTTTATCACAGTGCCTTTGTAGTATACTTTCAAGTCAGGGATTGTGATACCCTCTGCCATGTTCTTGTTGGCTAGAATTGCTTTTGCTATTCTAGGTGCCTTTGTGGTTCCAGATGGATTTTTGGATTATTTTCTCTAGCTCTGTGAAATATGCTGTTTGGATTTCAATCAGGATTGCATTGAATCTACATAGTAGTTTTGATTTTCCATCGTATCCACATCTTTTCTTTCCATTAGCATTGGTCACTCCCACACTTATTTCTATATTATACATAAAAAAATCTACAATTTATTTTTGAAAATTAAGCAAACAGAGAAAGAAAATGAAAGGAGAGAAAAGGACAGAAGACTGTCAATCCTTGAGATCAAATCCTCGGCCCAGTTCTGGAAGTGACCTGTTGGCTCCCAGCCAGATACCCTTCCTTGACAGAACTTACTCACAGGAAGAGCTTCTTCTCTAACACAAACGTCTCCACTGCTGCCAAGAAGCTGAAACTCTGGTAGATGGTCAGCACAAACAGTATTGAGGCCCTGCCAGGACAGACACAGCACAGTCAACTCAGCACACTCACGATGATATCTACCCACAAAACTCTTTCCACAAATGGTATCATGCTAAGAAGAGTATGTGTAATATACATATGTCACAGCTCTTCTGGCTAAAGCAGAGAGGGAAGCATATGATGACCTCATCTAGTTCCTTCTCTGTTTCCATAGTGCCTGAGACTCCACATTTAAAACACATTTTCAAATGCATGATCTTAGATTGCTGTACATCAAACTTAGAACGTTGTTCTCCTAAAATTCACATGTCGAAGGCTGAAACTTCAGTGTGATGCTAAGAGGAGGTGGGTCCTTTGAAAAGGAGTCCACAAAATGGGATTAGTGCCCTTAGAAGGAAAAGAAACAGCAAACATACCCCCACCGTGAGAGGGACAGGGAGCAGGTGGTCACCTGCAGCCAGGTCAGGGACCTCCAGAGATCCTGATCCTCCGGGGCCAGAACCCTGACCGCAGATTTCAAACGCCAGAACTGAAGGAAAATTAAACTTCGGTGGTTTAAGCCACCCAGTCTGTGGTGTTTCCCCATGACAGACAGAGCTAATTAATAAATCACAGAAATACTAATCACCTTTCAATTTAATAAAAATTCGTGGCTTTATGCTTAAATCATTGCAAACTTATAAAGAGAAGAACAGTAATCTAAATCAAACCTAATTTCTCAATTCTCAATAAACACTTTGGTACTAAAATTACGTAAAGAGGAAAGCAAATTATGGAACCAAAATGAAAGAAGTGGGGATTACAGACATCCACCACCCACCTGTCAGCAAAGCTTTCATAATTATCCTTGACATAAGACAACCCATTTTCTATGTGGTTTCCCAAAACAGAAACCACAAAAAAGAAAGCAAAGTGATGCTAATTATAAAAAAAGGAAAGGGCTCAGCTAATGTACACTGGAAAGAAACACAAGTTTTATAAAAAGCATACTGGCATCCTTGAAATAAGGATCAGCCTCCCTACATACAACAAACAGAGAGAATGCTATCTGAAACTGAGTGTGATGATGTGGCATAATATTTAAATGACATAAATGCAAGAGAAATTTTTAAAAACGTGAACCCAGGTGAACATCCCAAAGGAAAATTAAGAGCTTATAGAAATTAAATTATTTTAATCCCTGAGAAGCGAATAATTGCAGTTATAGGCCATTATAATGTAGATGTTTATTCATTTATACTTCAGGTAAAGGAATAATTCATGCATCAAGCTAAAAGCTAATTTCAGAAACAAGGGACATAGCAAGAGCTAATTTACTTCGTGGTTTCACATCTAATAGCACATTAATATTTATGATTCTGAAAAGTGGAAAGCAAAATTCTTTCTAAATCTTAGAATAACTTATTTTATAGTAAAATCTCCCAGCACTCTGAAGAGGGAGGAACCACATGAGTTTGAGGCCACTCTGGGCTACAAACTGCTTTCAAAGCCAGTTTGAAAACATAGCAAAACCTTACCCTAAAAAACAAAAAGAACAAAGCGAAAAATACCAAGAACACCAAACCAAGCCAAACAGAACAAAACATTTAATGTATTCTGATTCCTTTCAACAAGGTAATACATATCTATTTGTTTACCTGACTTAATTTAGGTTTTTCATCGTATGCTTAAGTTATATATTTATGGAGTAACTGATATTATGATTTGTAAGTACAAAGAGAAATAAAAACTGAATCCATTTAAGTAAGGTGATACTCATCAAGTTAAATTTGGTTACAATTTAATACCTTGAAAATATTTAATTCACTCAGCAATTTTTAAACATACATTATTACTTATTGCTTTAATCAGACTCTACAATGTATCTCAAATTTTTAAAAAGCCTTCTTCCTCCTGGGCAGCTGAGACATGCACCCTTAGTCCGTGATCTTCTCGTTGTCAAGTCCCAGCTTCTGGTGACCACCACTCCACTCCCTACTTCTAAAACTTTGCTTGTTTTAGAATCCGCACACAAGCAAGAAATAGGTTGTTTGTTTTTATGCTTGAATTGTTGAATTCAAATATATTTTTATAAATACTCAGAGGTAGGAATAATGAATCAAGTTATTTTTAAATATCTATTTCCCAATCTGCTTAGCTATATCCACTAAGCTATATCTGCTTAGCTTATACTTGATGATAAGGTTACTAAGTCAAAGGAACTCATACACTACCCATGATTTGAGTCTACTTTCTCAGCTGTAAAGGTTAAGTCAAAAATACAAATTTAAGAAGTCATGTATGATGGTCAGACTTATAATCCCAGCCCTTTATGGGGCTGAGGCAGGAGAATCTCAAGCTCAAATCCAGACATTGAAATTTAACAATGTAAGAGAATTCAATTTCAAAATAAAACAATAAAATCAAAAAGGACTGACATGTCCCTGAGAACAAAGACCTGTGGCTCAAAATTCCCAGCATCATATAACTAAGTAGAAAAAAATGAATAAATACACAAACACATACTAAGATTAATGCTCAGTTTGGGGGTTGTGATCTTTTGGATGAAGAAAAGGCACCAGGACAAGGAACTCAAAACTCCTAGGTACGGAAATGACCCAGAGATCTCAGATCTCAGGGATGGTGAAAAGGTGGCCAAACTCTAGAAATTGCTGCAATAAATATTTCATTAGACAGTAACACTATGTGATTCCATATGGAAATAAATTGATTTTACATGAGTGGAGAATTGGCTTTTATGTTTACTCTCTCACTGAAAAATAACTGTCCCTCTCCACAAATCGCCATAATGCCCACAACCTTCCTCAACAGTAAAATGGGGAAATATCACCCACCCTCCCAGGTAGCCATGGGCAGGCAAGTGAGGCTGTGACTGTCCAGTTAGCACCGGGATTCTCCACACATGAATCCAGAAGTGGATTCTGCAAGGACTCCAGGATGGTGCTGAGGACCTGTGACCAGAATGTGACGCAGCAATTAAAACATCCCACTGTGAGTTGGACATGGTGAGACATGTTAATAAACCTAGCAAATGGGGAGGTTGAGGCAGAAGGATGGAAAGTTTAATACCAGCCTGGGAAATTTAGCACGATCAGCTTTAAATAAAGACTAAAAAGATCTGAGAGTATTACTCATTGGTAAAGCACCTCTAGGTTTTAGCCCAAATAAAACAGAAGCCTAATCATAAACAGGACTTTTAAGGGCATATTTGATTTTCACTCAAATGACTGAAAGGAAATAAAGACCCTGAGTGACATTAAGTATTATTCATTTAACAGGAGAAATTAAGCCTAAATGCTCACCCAACCCTCAAGTCAAGCACATCAAAAGACACCAAGTAAACTGGTTAACAAGCAACAAAAGACAAAATAGTTAACTGAATTACACAAAATTTAAAGATATTTATACATCAAGCACACTATCAACAGGGTGAAAGACAACCCACAGAATAGGAGAAAATATATAGAAAAAAATATCAATTCAGAGCCGAGCACGGCCAGGTGTGGTGGCTCACTCCTGTAATCCCAGCACTGGGAAGGCGAAGGCAGAAGGATTGGCATGAGTTCAAGGCTTGTCTGGGCTACATAGTGAGCTCAAGGCCAGCCTGAACTACAAAGCAAGACCCTGTCTCAAAAAACTTAAAAAAAAAAAAAAAAAGAGAGAGAGAGAGAGAGAGAGCAGGGCATGGTGGTGCAAGCCTGTAATCCTAACACTGGGGAGGCTGAAGCAGTAGGATTGCTATGAGTTCCAGGCCAACCCAGGCTACAAAGTGAGTTAAAAGCAAATCTGAACTACATAGTGGACCTGGTCTCAAAAAACAAAACAATAACAAAGAAAATATATCTACCTGTTAGGAGACTAATATCACAGAAATATGAATTCTAATTCAATGACAAGAAACCCTAACAAATCCAATTTTATAATTGGAAAAGGACTTAAATGGTTATTTTTTTCCAAAGATTCAGGGGATCTCTATTGTTGCAAAAAAAAAAAAAAATAGGCATGGTGGTATATCCCGCTAATCCCAACGTCAGGGAGGCTGACACAGGAGAACTGCCTGAAAATGTAGGGAGAAACTGTCTCAGAATTTTAAAAGGTATGGGAATGTAGTTGGTGGGAAGCCCCTAGGTTCAATCTCCTTTCACTACAACAAACTTTTAAAAAAAGATTAAAAAAAGAAAAGAAACGGGAGAGGGATGTAAGGAGAGAGAAGAGAGGGAAAAAGAAAAAATGAGGGGAAGAGAGGCAGGCAGGCAGAAGGGAAAGTGAAGAAAAGGAAAAACAAATAGTTTTGAGAATGATGTGAGGAACTGGCAACGCTGAATGCTGCTGGCACAGGACTGGCTCCTCAGACTAACACAATCACAGTATGACTAAACAGCTCCACCCTGGAATCTACCACAGGTGGAGAAAGCAAGGACTCGAACAGTGTTTGTACAGCCACAGCTGCATTATTTATAATAGCCAAATGCTGAAGAAACCCAAAATTTCAACAGCAGATGAGTGCATAAAAAAAATTTAATTACAAACAATTTGTATTAAAAATTTAATACAAACAAAATGTTTTTACTGCTTTGCATATAAATCTTGAACAATAACTTGGATGAATCTTGAAGACATTATGCTATAAGAAATAATATCATCACAAGGAAAGGCGTATGTGCAACTCCATGTGTGTGAGTTTCCTAAGGATAGTCAAATCCAGAGACATGGCGTAGAATGGCGCTAACCAGGGCTTTGGGGTGGTGGGTGGGGAGCTGTTCTGCACATGGAGAATCCACTGGGGAGGACAAAGGACAGCTCTGAAGTTGCCTGATGGTGATCACTACATAAGGAGAATGCACTTGATCCTGACTGCACACTTCAAAAGATAAAAGGGATGAGTTGTAGGGTTAATACATACATACATACCTGTGTGAAAAAGAAAACTGACTCTTTTGTTCACTTTTCAACGTGCTAATTCATCCCACCACACAATGAAATAACAGTGTTTACTCTGCACATGTTTGACATTCAAATTCTTAATAAACAATAATAAGCTTAAACAAAGTATCAGCATTTTCTCAAAAGCAAGATCAAACTCACACCAGCTGTCGTGGTGCACACCTGCAATCCCAGCACTCGGAGGCGGAGGCAGAAGGGTTACTGAGAGTGTGAGGCCAGCCTGGAGTAGACAGTGAGATCCTGTCTCCCAAACAAAATGAAACAAAACAAACAAAGGATCCACATTTACTTACCTATTCTGGAATAAAGTACAATGATTCCTTAGTCCAAGGAAAATGCCACCGATAACTACTCCCACTATGAATGGGATAGTTGCCTTTTCAAAATAAATAAGGAAAGTCTTGATTAGATTAAAAATATTTACATGTCATCTATTATAAGATATTAAATTACATCATCAATATCTCCATTGAACATATACACTTTAAGCAATTTTCCCAGAGCCCTCAGGGAAATGTAAATGTGTATGTTATTGGAATACTTTCCAAATTAAATTGAAAGTTATGTCAGGTGTTGTTTAAGGACTGATAGGGCAGCAGAGTAGTCTAGTAGAAAAGCTAGGCTCCCTTCCTGCATCCCCAGGCGCTGCTGGCGCAGGGCAGCTCAGGTGCTGACCATGAATGTCACGTGAGTACAGCAATGCATGTACCTAAAGAACAAAATAAAGTCCAAAGGGGTTTGGACTTGAACTGAGCTCTCAACATTTGCGTCTGTGAACATACCCTATTTTATATTTTAAGAGGTTTAAGAGAAAACAAGATGTCTTTACACTTACTGTTGGAAATAAAACTTCAGAGGCAGAGATGTGGCTTGCTGTAGAGTGTTTGCCTGCCATGGGACACACACTGAGGTGGATCCTCAGAATGGGAAATGAATGCATTATTCTATACTTACAACATTTCTCAGAGTGTGTTCTGAGTTGTGGTGGACAGTTACTAAAAGAATTAATCCATAGTTAACTGTTTAAAATGCTAAATGAAACAATGACTCTTTGTGCATGTGCGTAGCTGTGTGTACACTGGGGACTGAATCCAGAGCCCCACGAGTGATAGGCAAGTGTTATACCATTCATCTTCCTGGATTAATGCAAATAGCTGTGTTCTAATCATACCCTGCCCAGAACTAACATATATGTATCTTGAACAAGCCAGTTATGAAGTACTTTTAAAGGCAAGTAATAAAAAGCTTCTGTATTAAGTGATACTACAGAATCCATTTCTTACGTTATCTCACTTTCCAACAATGGATAATGTAATTTACCTGAATTGTTTTCATATGACATCATATAATTACTCTTGATTGGTAGGACACAAAGGTGCTTGTATTCTTACAAAAAGGCCAAATCATAAGGATGACAACATTAAGAGCAATTGACAGTACGGGGATGTAGACTCTCAGGTATGCAAAGAGGATGACAGGACTTAAATATGAAAATTATGGTATATATATATATCCAAGTGTATAGTATTGTGTCAGCACTAATAACAGAACCCAACAGAAATTCAATGATTGGTAATAAAAATAAAAACCCAGCTAAATTAACTTATTTATGAATGATGGAACAATAACCTAGTTGAATTAGTGTGACTTTTGGGTCAAGAATAACAAAAAACTTTTGAGAACTGATAATCAACAACTACCACAGTATCAGCCCAGAGAAAAAGACATTATCTTAGTGACAACAGAGTTAACCTGTGGCAAGTTTGGCTACTACTCATGCATAAAATGCACACCCTTGAAGTACCTACTGTTTGTAAAGATAGAATCTCTAAGAAGGGACCTTTATATGGAGGAATTCTTTGCATGCAGCTCTGCCCTCAGGCAGAGGGTGTCCTGACTGTATTTTAGTATATTCAGTGACGCTGACCTTCCACTCAACCTGATTTCAACTCTTCTTGTGATCTCCTGTTCTTTCCTTCCTCTTCTCCAGCTCTCCTCTACTTGATCTTTCTATGTCGTCTCTTTAGACATTGTTTTAGAGACATTTGCAGAGGTTTTAGTCCACGGTTGTCCAGCTCCAAGGCAGGTCGCCAGAGGGACAATTCATGGCAGCCAGAAGGTAGCAAGAAAGCAAAGGATCTTAAGAGGATCTTCCTGTGCCTTTCATCTTATCCAGGCTGCTGAGGCAGACGGCACTCAGACCCTTCATCCTGGCACTGAACAGTCAATTCCAGCACCACACTAGCCCCAGCCACCTCTCCTAAAGCCCCACACAGGACCACATGAGGCTTTGGGGTCATCTAGACACAGCATAACAGACATCTAGCATGTAGTATTTCTTTTGCTTTAAGTTATCATCTTTCTGCCCTCATACGTCCAAAAGAACAGAGATATTTATTTTACTCATTTTATTCACTACTGTACTAGTTTTCCAAATCACAATACATGACCTTGTGTTGAACTTGTGGGATGAGTCACTGAATGAAAGTAGGTGGCCACTAGAATACACCATTGGTGAATGATACTGATTTTCCTTTCTATTTTTTAAGGAAAAAAAAAAGTATCCATTATAGCTCCTCAAGTCAATAAAACTTCTGAGTTCAGTATTCCAAGAAATCACTAGGATAAGCTTGCCCGAAGTAAGTACTTAATCATATCTTTTTAAATTTAATTTTTTTTTTTTTTTGAGACAGAGTCTTGCTTTGTTATTCAGGCTGGCCCTGACCTCACTATGTAGCCCAGGCGAACTTCAAGCTCATAGCAATCCTTCTGCCTCTGATTCCTGAGTGCTGGGATTACACACTTGAGCAGCCACACCCGGCATTGTGATGTGCGGTTCTGATTGCTGGTGGGCGTGAGTCACCACACCTGGTATTATTGTATGTAGTTACTGGGGATCGAACCTGGGTCCTTGTGCTTGCAAAGCAGGCACCAGAACCACTGAGCTAAATCTTCGGCCTTCTTTTTTATTTTTATTTTTTTAACTATTTCTAATTCCCAAATGGATTGAGAATGAAAAATATGTGGAAGGGTAAGTGGTAGATAATCATAATCCAAAATTAGATTACATCAGAACCAAATTGATCCCACTTGACTATTTCACAGCACAATTAAAGAATCTGTCCTGTTACCCGAGCTATAGAGATCTGAGGATCACCCAACAGGTTTTTGAGAGTACGCCAGGCAATCCACTTGAATTGATGATAGAAAGGTGTAACGTAGGTGGTATCCTTCAAGACTAAGCTCCTCTTCTTCTGATTTCCTGAGAGTTTATCCAAATCATCTTGTATTTTTCTGCAGATGGATGACTTGACGTAAAATTCTATTAAATTTTCTCTAGCTGACTTTTCTGTCTTGCAAAGTTCTTCAGTCTCATTGGCTTGAAGGAAAAGTAGACAAAGAAAGAAAACACTATTATCAGATAGCAAGTGATCCAAACCATTTTTCTGTGACCCTCTTAGGGAATAACACCTAAATTCTAAAGCATGATTATAAAATATTACTAACTTTATTATTGCTTTCCACAGAAAAACATAGCTAATGATCTGACTGCCACCATATGCCGCTCATGAATATAGCAAATGCAATCATTTTTCTGTAACATATTTGGGCCATATTTTTTTAAAAAGTGTTATCAAACACAGTAACAAGCCTTAATGTTAAAAATCTGGCCCCTGCTTTCTACTATATATAAAACGCGCAAAGCCAGATTTCTTATTTTTAAAATGCTATAAACAGTGAAAATATTTACAGTATATTTATTATATAAATGCTCACTTATGAATTAAAGAAAAATCATGGGCAGCATCTATGGACAAGATTCTGTTGACTGGGATCAGAACACTGCACTAATGTGAATTCACACAAACGTATTTTAATGAGCTGTCATACTGCTAAGCTTCTACCAAATCAATTAAGCAAAAATATGGAATCCAAGGTTCACGTACCTTCACAGTCCTCTTCCTGTCTGTTTAAAGCCACAGCAGAGGAGTCTCCATTAATCACATCCAGGAAGAAGTCAGCAGGGTTGTTGCAGGGTTCACAGGTGTAACCTAAGAGAGAAGGCGAGGCAAAAACACAAAAATGATGTCAGGGAATACTGAGAATTCCCTTTTAGAGAGCGGGTAACATGAGGCTTGGGCACACCGACTCTAACAGCTTCCTCTTCTTACTCTCTGCTCTCCTTATCAAGTCACCTTTTCTTCTTATGTATTCAATCATATAATAATTTACAATTTTCTGCCTCAGATAGAAATAGTTTCTGTCTCCTACACCAACTTTGGATGCTTCAGAGCATCTTTAGGTAATCCTGACCTAAAAAAATGAAACCCAAGCAGATATTAAGTTTCTATGGTGCATGTTTGTACTTATTCATGAACATAAAGCTGGGATAAAATGTCTAAAAAAACCCGTGTGCACCACGTTTTCTAAATGCCTCTAAAGAAAGCTGAAACAACCATACACATCAGCAATGACAGCTTCTCTATCTATTAAATTCAGAGGGTTAAACAATCATCAGAGTCCACTGCTCCTAAAACCAGATCCCAACCCATAAGGCCTTCTGGGAAGCGGGAACACAGAGGAACCAGGTACCACACACCCTCCTGGCACAGCCAGCCCAGACCTGGTGTGATCCGGCCAAAGAAGGCCAAAGAAGAGCAAATTACCAAATTCTAGCCAGCTCCGATCCTGGGTTCACTACAGTACAGGGCAACAGAAATGACAACAAAGCGCTAACCTGACTGAAGACAAGACTAACACCCAGGAGATCTTCATTCCAGGGTGAGAGCGCTACCCTACCACGGACACGGGGTGAGAGACAGCCTGGGGAGAGACAGGCGTGGAGAGGGTGAAAGCAAGACAGAGATCTTCTGGGATACCCGAGGAGGCTCAGACTTGAGCCAGAGGGAGCACAAGGCCTGTATTCTGTGGTAGAAGGCCGGGTTTGTGGGATGGACTTTAAGGAGATGGCATTTATTCCAGTGGTATGCTTGAGGTCTTGCACTACTGCCCATAACCAGAAGAAACTAATGGTGAGAATTACTATAGGTAACATCTGGGTGGCCTAAGTGTATGTAATAAAATTATAGACCTCTTTGCTCTGGTGAAGGGAAGTCTGTGAGTAGTTCTTAGGATTTGCCCGCATCCAGTTGATACTTGATGCTCTTGTTGTCACTGACTTTAATACTACAGCCAAGGTGACATATTGGTGCTGTCAACTGATTATTGCTCTATGGCAATATCTGATTGTCTGGGGTCATAGAGGGTAGCTCACTTCTAAAGTACTGGATTCTGGGCCAAAGAAGCGCAAACCCAACTACAAAAAAAAAAAAAAAAACCCCAAAACACCAAGAAAAGACAAGGCAATAAAATACCGCTAAAAACTTTGGAATCTTCCAAAACTGGGTCAGGGGCAGAGAGGGGAAAGGTCAAAAGGTATCAATGCAGGTAAAGAGTTTAACAAAGTGCTTGGCAAGTTTAAAGAAGACTTAACTAATCAGATAATAACCTTAATGAAATAAATGATCAGTAAGACTAGAGAAGACACTAATAAAAAGCTAGTTGAGCTAAAGAAAGAGATGCAAAACATGAATGCGCAGTACAGAAAAGAAGAGGCATCCATAAAAAAGTTCCAGACAGAAATCCATGAGATTAAAACTGTGATGGAAAGTGGGCAGCACAGCGACAAAAGTGAACAGAGTGTTGGACCTGGGGACAGGGCTGTGGTCAATGACCAGTTAATGAGAGAAATCTTAAAAAAACAGTAAAGCATGAAAGATGGACCCAGAATCTGCCAGATGACTCAAACGACTAACATAAGAGTAAATGGAATTTAATAAACTTAGGCAACAGCACAAGGGCATAAAAACCTGTTTACAAAAGTAATAGCAAACATGGAAAACGAATTTGTCATCCAAATAAATGAAGTATATAGAACCTCATATGGCAATAAGCACTTTTTGAATAGAATCGCAATGACACGAGAAGTAATACCAAGTATCAACAAATTGAGTCATATCAAATTAAAAAGCTGCCACACAACAAAGAAAAAAAACCAACACTGTGAAGAAACTACAAATTTTTATTTGTTATCTATCTCTCATACAGAAGACTAATATCTAGAATTTATAAAGAACCAAAAAGATTACTCTCTAAAATAAAAGACCCAATCAAAAATGGGCAACTGAAGTTAATAGACAGTTCTAAAATAAAGTATAAATATCCAATAAACACAATGCTCAACATTGCTGGGTATTAAATAAATACAAATTAAAATTGCTCTAAGATTCCATTTTATCCCAGAATGGCCATTATATATAAAAAAAAAAATCTAATAATAACAAATCAGCAAGGATATGGGAAAAAAAAGAATTCTTTTAAATTGTTTCTGGAAATCAGTGTGGAAATTCCTTAAAGTTTTTTTAATTTTTAGTTTTAAAAATAGAAATTCCAAGGCCAGGGATTTAGCTCAGTGGTTCTGGCACTTGCCTTGCAAGTGCAAGGTCCTGAGTTTAATCCCCAGTAACCACATACAACAATGCCTGATGTGGAGACTTACACCCTGCAGCAAGCAGTACCACACACCACAATACTGGATGTACTGGCTTAGGTCTATAATGCCAGCACTCAGGAGGCAGAGGCAGGAAGACTGCGTGAGCTTGAAGCTCATCTGGGCTACACAGTAAGCTGAGGGCCAGCCTGAACTAAAGGTGAGACCTTGTCTAAAAAAAAAAAAAAAAAGCCAAAAAGTAGACTTTCCATTTGACATAGCTATTCCTCTTTGAATATCTTCCCAGAAGAGTTAAAATTGTCATTTTATAGGAGTACATGTGTACCCATGTTTTTAGCAGCAAATTTATAATACCTAACTCTTGGAAATAGTTCAATGGGTAAGGAAAATATGGCTCTTTATACAGAATGGAGCACTACTCTGTAATAAAGAAAGATAAATTTGAATGTATAGGTAAATGAATGCAAATTAAAAACATAATGTCAAGTGAACTAAGTCAGACACACAATCCTAAATATCTCATGGTTTTTCTTACAGGAGAAACTGAAAGTATATGTGCAAAAAAGCAATAAAATAAAAGCCAGACAAATAAGAATGGGTAGAGGTTGAGATAATTCCATAAATTACCTACTCCTTTGCTTCAAAACTACTTTAATATGTGCTAGTTTCATTTATAATGCCAATTTCTCTCGGGTCACTGAAAAGAAAATTTTCTGCTCATGTCTGTTTCTTCTTCGTAACAGAAAATCCTTTTTGTTTATGCCCTGTACTCTGAAGATAATGATACTCAATGTATTAACTACTGTATTCTCTCTTTATCTCTCTTGCTTTTTTGAAACAAGGCCTAGCTATGTAATTCAGGCTGACCTCAGACTCAGTGATCTCCTGAGCTCAGCCTCCTTATTTGTCTGACTTCTCTTGTACAGGCATGGGCCAGCAATCCTGGCTTTCTTCTATCATTTTCTTCCGAAATTTTGTTTTATTACTTCATAAAATAAAAAAGAATATTCTGAGATGTAAAAAGGAAAACAAATTACCATCTGTGGTGCTGCCATAATTCCAAATTGCCAAACAACATTCTAACGAGAACATGACCAGCACAGCACACCTGAACTCTGACCTCAACAACCTCCAGCTCCGTATCTGCTCTAGTCCTGAGGTCTGCTTCAATCCATCACCTCTCAACTCCTCAGACCCTCACATACGAAAGTACTTGAAAACCAGAGCGATTAAACAAACAGGAAAGACAGTCAGTGAATTGCTACAACTATAGTTGGTGTTATTTTGGTGAGAAATGTCTATAATTGAATCCAAATAGCCCTAAGATGAAATAATTACATGAATCATTAAAGTATCACACAATTCAGTGCAAGAGAAAGACAGACTGACTCATCAAATTCAGACACAAAATTAGCCACTTACTAATAGGTCATTCACAACCATTCCTGGCCTAACTCTGCAATCTAACATTTTTAGAAAATGAAGTAGTTGCCCTGCTAGGTATATACACACAAGAATTAAAAGACTCATATCACAGTGACATATGTGCACCCATATTTATAGCAGCTCACTTTGTGATTGCTACATCTTGGAAACAACTCAAATATCCATCAACTGGAGACTGGATAAAAAAGCTGTGGTTCTTCTACAGAATGCAGTATTACTCTGCCATAAAAAATGATAAGTTTGAATCATTTCTACTTAAATGGACATACCTTGAGGATATCCTCATAAGTGAAATAAATAGGGCACAGATAGGTACATATCGCATCCTTTCTCTGGTATGAGAAAATAAAGATATAAATGAGTCCTAGAATTGTATGTTATATATTGTGATATGAAAATACTCAAAGTAAAATAGGGTGAAGGGGGAAAAATAATGAGATTATAACAAAAAAGAAAAGAAACAAATTTTATATATATAGAGGGGTGGTCGGGTGGGTAGGGCTATGGGAAAAAATGAGAATTAAGTTGTGTCTTACACTGGTACAAGTTCCCATTATGGAGTGCAATCATGATGTGTATATTTAATGTACCAATAAAGAAAAAAAAAAAAAAGAAAATGAAGTAGCAACTCCATGAATCCTCTCGAGGCAAAACAAAATCACATGCTGGGAAATAACTGACGAACCATCACCTGTTCTGTGTCCAACAAGAGAATGACTCTAGACTTTTCCAAAGATGTTCATTTGACAGAATAACAGGTTGTAAATCCAGCATGTTAGATATTGAACTGTCAGGCAAAGATCATCACAACCAGAAAGCACAACAGACACAGCCCAGGATGCTTAGATACACAGGAAACAGAGATCTAAACAATTAGCAAACGATGCCAAATGAAGAAATATCTTCACAGTAAATCATTCAATCAGTAATGATTTTTAGGGTGCTGGAACCCAAAGTATCAAACAGCACTCCTGCTGGGCCTCTCTGCTCCCTCCCAGGATTCCATGAGTGAAGGACCTGACACAGGCACATCAACCATACCTGCTGATGCAAAGTACTGCACAGCCTCATCGGCGGGACCATGGAACACCAGCTGTCTGGAGGCCAGTAGCGTGAGGGTGTCAAACATCTTGAAGATGGAATCCTGAGGTTGATGAATGGAGAAGATGATTGTTCGTCCCTGCTTAGACAGTCTAGGTTAAAGGAGGGAAAATAACCAATCATTACACATCTGAACCTTGCTCTTCTTAATAAAATGGGATTCTCTGTTCCCAGATCAATTTGATTATCTCTTAGATATTTCTTGTCTCATCTCCTATTATCAACTTGTTACCTGAGGAAGCTAAGTTCTGTGCTTTTATTTAAAAGACTAGGCTTCTTAAAGGATACACATGAAAAGCACAGAAGCCACTGGAAGATTTATTGAACATGCAGGTTACTGAACAATTTTATCAGACATGAATTGTAATCCAAAGGTAGAGGAAGACTCTACTCTTAACAAGCATACAGATAATTTGTAAATCCTAAAGTTTGAGAATCAATTATAGACTACTAAACACTGATCGTAACCCCAATTCTTAGTAATCACTTATGTCTTCTAGATCTTTCAGATCATTTGCATTCTTCTGTCCTGATAATACAATTAATACCACTAAATCCTATGTCTTTGTGAAATGCTTTAGTAGATCCCTTTCAATTTTCACAATGTTATAAGTCAGTTCCAACATCGTTATTTCCTTCATTTTAACGGTACAGCTTAAAAGGTTAAGCAATTGGCC
>PVIR01034592.1:0-17070 GCA_004026965.1 Petromus typicus
TATATATATATATATCATGATTACATTCATTATTGAGAATTTGTACCAAAACATGACATATCTTGATTCTTATTTTTTCCCATTCCACTAACCTCTTTTATAAACCAGTAAGTATGGAAAATATTTTAAAATTTAAGTTGTATTTTAAGAGTGCTATTTACATGTCAAAAAAACATGACAAAAGAAAACCATCAGAAATTGGTTCATTCATCTTTTGAGACCTCTCGGTGCACATCTCCTCACCTGAGTAAAGGAGGTTGGAAGGAAACAAGTTTCTAAAGCCATACATATAATAACATGTTTTAAAATTTCATTATCTACTTTATTTTATCCATCATTATTAAGCAAAATGATTTTATTAATAATATTCTAAAATTAATGTAGAGATACTAATGAAAATCTCTAGAATTCAAAGTCATAGTTTTAAGAAAGCAATAATCTGAAGATTAGTTTCCTTCCCTAGAGCAACAGAATTACCATTAAGTTCTGAGTTTGTGAGGTTTGGTCTCCCAATAGATCGAGAGATCCTGAGAACCTACAAATGTGGGCCACAAAATCTTTTTATTTGCTTGTTTTGTCCAGGGTACTTCCACTAGGAATAGAATCTGAAAATCTCAAGGATGCCCTTATCACCCACACAATTGCTGTAAAATTTTGGACAATTCATATAGCTTTTCATAAATTAAACTCTCTCATTTTTGAAAAGATTATAACTACGTCCTTGGTGTTGAGGGAATTAATACAATAGATGGCAAAATGTCCATCACGTTAACTGGTAGTTACCATCACATTGGTCATTCACTGAAAACTTCCCATTTACATCTATTTTCTTTCCTGTTTCTCCCACATTGTGTTTCCATCTCTACCCGAAAATAAAAAATCACTAAACATCTTATTACCTAAGAAATATTTCAAAACATTGAGTTGTCACCAGACCAATGTGAGGAAGACATGATTTTAACAATTGCTTCTTTATTTTAAATAATATGTGATGGATCATTCTGGACATAAGTGGCCTCAGTAAGAGTAGGGCCAATTTCCCCAAATTCTTCAGAAGCAGATGGCTTTGATCCAGCGGCTGCCCCAGAGGAGTTGTCATTTGTGCATCTGTGTCATGCTGAGATGGCATTAGGTGATCAGCGGAGACTGATGGGACATGAAGGCAAATTAACTCCCCAGTGTGACTGAGTGGAAACCTCCACAGCCTTTGACAATAGCTGTGGGGGCAGCTCCATCCTGTCGGATCCCAGGGCAATGAAGAGCTCATGACATGAAACTCAGTTGGAAGGGGGTTCATAACCAGTGCTAGCAGGAGGGTGAGTTATCTAAGCTAATTCTTCCTACACCTAGAGTTTGAGCCACGTTGGAGATTCCAAGGCCACTGATGGACAGGGAGAAAGCAAGGTATCATGGCACACCTTAAAGCATGGCATTTGAACAATGCATTGCAAAGATCTGGGACCAGACAATGGCTTTGTCCAGGGTTTCTTGGGTTGGTGTTTGATGATTGGGGTACATGACTAGGCCGGGCCTGAATAAGGGACAGGCTGACATTCCAAAGCACCAGTCACATGTCAGAACTGGCATACTGTTGCTTTGACTATAAGATTGATGTAAAGGATATTTCCTTCAGGAGGGCTGAAGGAAAACCCAGGAGCCAGGTAAGCAAACTAGTCATTCCTTTCTGGATGTTGTTCCAAGGCACAGCTTTTGATCATCTACTTAACTGTATATATAATCTGCAATGACCAGAATTATCCTGTTATCTTGCAAAGGCAGGGCTGTGGAGCCTGCATTTCTAATCTTCACCAATCTCCCTGATGTTCAGTCCTTCTCCATCACCCTGAGGAGGAGCTCACCAGGAGTAGTGACTTCAGTTCAAATTAAACCATGGATACACAACAATGACAGTAATAACACATCACTATAGGGTCTGCTGATCACCTTCCAGTGAAGATGAGGGTGCTGCCAGATACTTGATGAACTATAGAAGATGCCCTCAGACCACTATGTTAGGGACCCAATTGCTCTGCTAGGATTTGTAACAATAAAACAGAAGCCTGATATCGTATTTCTCTCATTTACTCCATTTTGGTTTTATTTTGTGTAGAGATTAAATTACCATCATTTCCTGGATTGAGCCTAGGAAATATTTTTACTTTTCAGCTCTTGAAGTATAGGAGGAGATACTAGAAAGTTATCACAACAGATATTAAGCAAATCAGTCTACAGGATCTGACACTGTCCTTATCACATTCTGACATGCTAATTGGAGATTTCATGCTATCCCTCTCTGACAGAGTGTAAGATCTGAAAAGGCAAAGTTGATTTTAATCTCATTAATTTTTATATGTCTACATCTAGAACAATGTGTAGCACTTATTGGTCACTACTTATGAATGAAAAGTGAAAGGAGCATTTGATGAATGAACATATAGCTACATGAGACTGGTGGAGAATATATTTATAATGCATGAGGTCCTGTGTTCAATTTCCAATAAATACATACAAAATAAGACATACATAGCACGGAGATATAGAGAAAGGCTACTACTCTTTTGAAATTAAATAATATACATATCTGTGTCACCTCTGTGTCAAAGAAGAAATAAAAAAAACAAAATACTTCAAACTGATTAAAAAGAAAAATGATATTGAGATTTTGGGAATATGGCTAAAACCATACCTTGAAGAAATTTTTTAGCATTAGGATATTTATTATAAAAGACAAAATGAAAGGTATAACATCAGATTTCACCTAGGAAAAAAATAAAAATAAACTAAACCAAAACTCAGTAAAGAAAGAGCAAAATAAATGAAGTGACAAAAATCAGTGAAGTAGAAATTCGGTAAAGAAATTTGCCAAAGACACAGGCCAAAGCAAACTGTCCTATTGGCTGCCAGTGCTGTTGCATATTTTAGTTTGAATCCACCTCAGAGGTGGGTCTTGGGACTTGTTCTGTAGCTTCCTGCCAGATATGGTCTCCACCCACCATCTGCCTGCTCTGGGATTCTACAAACATTTAAATGCAGCATTTCAATTGTGACAACGGGTCCAGAACTGTCTGTCTTAGTCTTGTCCCTCTTTCCCCCCAAACAGACAAAGGCTTGGATAGGATTCCACTTGAGAAGGCTCTCTCAAAGCAGGAATGAAAGTTAGAAGTGTGACCCAGGGAAGGAAGGGCTAGAGAGACAAGGTGTGTTCATGGATTTGGATAAGCAGGCTCATTCTATAAGTCCCTCAAGTGTCCTCTGTAGTGTGTCTCAGAACTCTGAGCCCAAAGGAGGAAGCACCTACGCATCTTCCTCAAGCCCAGTTGGCTGCTTCATGGCAGAGATGTTCAGACCTTCCTTTGCTCAGCTGTGCAGATGTAAGCATAGAGTGAGTTCACGGAGCTCTTTCAAGGTGCAAGGTTGTAAGCTTTCTTCCTGTTCTTCACACTCCAGAACCTCAACACAACATGAAGAGTGGACTCCTTTTGAATGTTGTAGTCAGACAAAATACAGCCAGCCTTCAGTTGCTTACCAGAAGAGATTGGCCCTTGCTGGATCGGGAGGAATTCCTTCCTTAGCTTGGGTCTTGGAATCTGAGGGTTCAGCCTGCAGTGTGATGATCTTGCCTACAATGGCTTTTAAAAAATCTGCGTCTTGGTGCTGCAGGTGGAGAATCCAAAAATAAAAGTGGCTATTCTATAAACTGTCTTTGGGTCTTTGATTGGCTTAAACCACTTAGAATGACATTTGTGGAATTGGACAGAAAAAGAAAATTTGTTGCTATATCTCTAAAGGACTGATTTCTTGTTCCAGTAAACAATTTATCAAGACCATACTATGAATGTAGAGTTGATATGACCTACATAGTTGTTCAGTTGGCTTTGCCCAATGCGTGTCATGTTAAAAGGAAATATCTTCATTTGAAAGTATATATATTTCATTTAGGACAGTTGACAATGAATTGCAGGGAAAGCTTTATCTTTCTTTTTAGGTTCAATTTAAAATAGTGCTTTGTTATTTCTTATACTTTGTATGGTCTGTTTGACTTATACCAGGATATTAGCTAAAGCCCACATTTAGAGATTTTCTTAGATTTAAAGAAAAAGTTTCCAACATGTAATAAGTAATATGTAATAAGTAATGAAATGCTCAGTGGGGTCGGGGCTGCGTTACAGCTCCCTCATCATGGGGATAATGTGTGCCTCTCTCATAAATACTGTATTAGTCAAATGCCTGGAAACCTGTTCACCTCCATTCCTGCCTTGAAAATTACAGAATTATGCTCCCTGTAGGTTCATTTTTACACAATTAAACAAAATGCCTGTAATTTTCCAAGTGCAATAAACTGTTCTAATTTTTTTGAGCAGCAGAGTTAACTTGAATACAAGACTATTGAGATGCTACTCCCCTGAGCTTGGTTTGCATATATTTTAGAGACACATTTATTTAAATTCAGCTAAAATCATCAGACAAAGGGGGGGCACATGATTACATGGCTGATCTTAAGGTGAAGACAAAATTTGTAAGAGTGTAGGGTCAGAAGTGAGGAAGAGAGCTGGAAGCAGTTAGTATAACATCTTAGCCATTATACTGCAAATAAAGAATTCTATTTCCAAAATATCCCCTCATGTTTTAAAAAACACAATGTTTCCCATGCAAATAGAAAGCCTCATTTTGTGTTGCTATCTTAACGGTAAATTAACAAACACACTTATCATTCATGTGCACGATCCGTTTACCTTTCCAGCATATGGATCATTTGTTCATCTCAAAGGAATTTCTGAGAGTACAGAAAACAGAATGCGTATGTAAAGAAAATAACAATTTGTACCAGGGAGAGTATGAAAAGTTCAGTTTAAAACTCTATGAAAGCTTCGAGACAAATGCAGCTTCACATGACTGCTGCACTTGCTGTTAAAATAAGTGAGTCATCTGTCTAAATGGGGGTCCATTTCCAACTTCTTCTGACCCATTTTAGGTAGTGTTGCATATCATGCTACTGTGCAGTCCTTTTGGAGAGAGATCATGAATTAAAAACAAAGAGGAAAAATAAATATTGTTGCACCACTGTTTTGTGTGAGAATTGCGAAGAAATGGCTGATACACACACACAGAGTGACAAGGAGCAGAAATGTTTCAGTGTGTTTCTCCACGTGGTAGTGCCCTGTAAACATGTATGAATCCAGAAGATAGAAATAGGTCATGTTGTTGAGGAGAAAATGTCCTTGCTTGAAAGAAAAAAACAAAACAAACAAACAAAAAAACCAAGGTATTTCCTTCAGAACACTTGGCAGTGAATTGCAGGTTGAGTTTAAAATATTGCTTCCTTATTCTTTGTGTAGCTTGTTTGCCGAGGGATAACAAAAGGAAATAGAATCAGGAGAACAAATTATTTTGGTCCTGTAGTCCTAGAAAAACATTGTTTGCAAAGATCACACGAAGATTTCTGAAACATCGAGGGAAAGAATTCTGGAAGAAATGGGCTTCTATTCCCTGAAGTAAGACACCTGGTGCTACCTACCCCGGTCCCCTGCAGTAAGCGTTCTCACGAGGATGTTCTAGCCCTGAGTCCTTTGGAGAGTTTTTGACAAGGCAACATGGGGCCCGCTGAGCACAGACTGAATGTGCCTTTCTGGGACTAGAGGGTGAAGCATGCCCTTCTGTTGCCAGCAGCTTTTAACTTTTGTCAACTTAGTTATAAACTAGCTGATGAAGTTGGCTACAGTAGAACAGACGTTATATTGCTGTGACATTCTACTTTCAAACGTTTGACCAGAGTTGTAATTTTTCCCTAGTGGCAAGTTAATCATGACCAGGCAAGCCCTCTCTAAATCTCTGTCCACAGCACGCAGGAGACAGAACTACACTCAGCTCCCTCTAAGAGTGAAGGTTGCTAGTGGCATCTCCCAGGAAGAGAGGGCACTCTGAGAGCAGCCTGCAGCAGACTCCTCTGCCACCACCAAAACGCCTCACCCCTGCTGCGGTTTGGGTACAGATGGTAGGAGTTTCCCTGAGGCTGCAGGTAGTGGAGGTTTGACCTCCATGGTGGCAATACTGAGAGATGGGGCAGATCTTGAAGTTGGGCCTAGGGGCCCATTAGGGACATCATGGCTCTTGGAAGGATCTCAGACAGGTCTTGGTTAGTTCTCAGTGGCCAGCTGGAGTACAAGAAGCCAGCCTGCTCTTTCCCTTCGCTCCGCCTCTGTCAAGTAATGTTTCCTTTTCAAATGGGCTTCTTCTGTGCTGCCAGTCACTGTTCATACCTAAATAGAGGCAGGAACACCAAGGCTGACATGATTTTCTGCCTCAAAAACCAAGAGTGAAGCAAATTTCTGTTCTTCATAAGCTTACTCAATTTTGGGTATTTTATTTGGGTGAAGAAAATTAGAATACTACAGTTGCCTTTTCTACACAAGTAGAAAATACCTGAAGGAGAGAACCTATAGCCATTATCATTGTAACTCATTATGTCTGGTGTGTGGTGTCATTTTTAATAACGATATATTTTTCCATGTGCCATACTTTCTAGTATGAAATAAAAGCTTTTATAAGTTGCTTTTTAATAGTCATCCTACAAAAAAGTGTGTATAACCTTCTGTTGTCACCATTTGTCAAACAGCTCATATGGGTACTGTATTCTACCACACTACTTTAAAAATCAGTTTTATCACAGTATGAAATAAATTTTGTCACTTCAGTCATTGTATGCAAAAAGGTTTTGCTTAAAACATTGAGTTCTACATTGAGTTTCTTGTCCACTGGTCTCCGGGATTAGGAGACATAAAAAAGGAGACAAAATAAAGAATGGCCACAATCAACATCTACTAAGATTCTATTTCTGTGGAGACTCTCTTGTGGTTTCCACCTATAATCTAGAATTCTGGAAGGCTGAGGCAGAGGATCACAACTTTGATGCTAGTCTGGGCGACCTAGTGAGATCCTGTCTCAAAATTTAAAAATAAACTAAAAAGGATCAGTGATGTCACTTAGGCCCTGGGTTCAATCCCCAGCGCCACCCTCCCACACACATATGAAAGATTTTCTGCTTTGAAGAAAGCTATAGAACAGATCTTTTATTTCTGAAATTTAAATATCATTCCTCAATCAGATGTATTAAATGAGATGTAAATGGCCTCCCTTAAATTGTCAGCTATTTGTTTAACTGAAGGTATTGGAGTTTGCCTCATTCTTGCCAAATCATCTGAACAGACAGCGCGAGGAACAGCCTGCTAGGAACGTCTTGTGGGCCTAGTCGCCCTCAGGACCGTGCTGTGCGAAAGGAATGGCTCCTCCTCTCGTCACGTGTCCTGAGCTGCTACCTCCTTCACGCGCTCATGCTCGCCAAAATTGTCACACAAAAATGGCAGTTTCTTAAGACTGTTTCTTCATAAGATATATTTAAACATTTTTCTTGATTCATGGGATAGTTTAATACTAGAAACAAAGGCTTTGTAGTTAGGCAATGACGAACAAAGATAAATTATTTCATTTTCTCACAAAATGCTTTCTAAAATAAAGTACATTCTTTCTGATTTTTTCTTAGGTGAGTCTTTAAAACAATTAAATGGAACTGAAAGCAGTGAAATACAATACAAGATTCTCCTTTCAGGAAAAGGGAATCTGGATAAATATGGCAAGAACAATTTAAATTTTACTTCTTAGTGTCCACCTAATTTGGAACACACATTTCCATTTCCTGCAGAGCCCAAGGAACTAACATGAAACAAAATCTTGAGTTTTAATTTTATTTTTAAATTTTTTAAAAGTGTTTTCCACCTGGGTTTTACAAATCTCGGAAGTTTTCTGATGAATGACCTCTGAGGATGGGCTAATCTCACAAAAAAAGTGATTTTGATGAACATTTAATGCTGGCAATTGTAACTTCAGGTGACCCCTTGAAAGTGTGAAAACATTGTAGAATTTCAAAAAATGATCTGGGATCTATGTTTGACTCTGCTATGAGGATTGTATCACTTTTAAAAACCCATTGTTTTCTGAGGCCATATTTTCTAACAGATTATAATGCAGGAAATAAGAATGTTTATAAACAGATCCTAAGAATAACCCTGCAAACAGTGTCTAATCTTCATTCTCACAACTGTTAAATAACTCATGCAGGATGATATAGTCTAATAAGTTATTTTAAAACAATTTCTATTATAAGTATATATCGTGTCACTTCAGTCAGTTGATGTGAAAGTTATTATTTGAGATATTGAACCTGGTGTTCACCCTGAGCAGTAGCCAGCGCAGGTGAATACAGTCCCCCAAAATATGGTATAAAGAAGTGATAGATTTAGTGAAGTTATCTGACATGTGCTCCAGATGATCATTTTAATTACAAATGAATTAGCAACTTTGAAATGAAGTATTAGGAGTAAGTGGTTGTGTATCTTACTGATGATGCCTATGTCTTATCAGATAACACTGTCGGCACATGTGTGGGTATCCCACATGGTGGGGACATATCTGTACATAGTGGCTTTTTTGGTGAGATGTTGTTTCCTGGCTTCTCAAACAGCTATTTCATGATTTCTTCAGACACTAGCAATTGGGGACAGTAATAACACAACTGTGAAAGTGATCAGCACATCTCTAAAGTTTTATTGCAAAGTGATGAATTCTATGCCTTCTCCTCTTATAGAAAACAAGAAAACATTTATATAGATAGATAATTTGTATGATAGATATGTAGAGATACTTGTTATACTACAGAACATTGCTCGATCTCTAGTTTTATCCTGGAGATTGAACCCAGGGGCATTGCACTGAGCTACATCCCCAGTGCCTTTTCAATTTTAATTTTGAGACAGAGACTAAACTTGGAATCTTCCTGTCTCAGCCTCTCAAGTGCTAGGAGTTCACTTGTATATCACTCTTTCAAGCCCCTCTTTTCTATATATAGAGTTCAAATATATATTTATACTATATATTATAAATATTTGTAGTAGAGTACCTAATACTTGAAAAGTATGAGCACACTGATATGCACAAAAGCCAATGGACATTTAATTTACTGTCATTTCAAATGCAAAATCAGCTGCAGCTAGACTTGGAATTGATATGTGACAACACTTTTCTGTGACCCAACTCAACTCCTTTTTTCTCTCAATGGTTTCCTCTACGATGGCTACAAAGTGAATATTACCCAATTATTAACCAACTACTCATTTATCCTAGAGATTCTTTTCCAAGCAGTAACATAATACCAGGAAAAAAGTGATGAACTGGAACTTCTTGTCCAAGTCAATGGATCGTAGAATCTTTAAAATCAGGCTTTCCAATGTGCAGATTAACATTTCCTGGGACATTAAGTCATCATACTGTACACGGCTTGATTACAAGAGGTAATCAAAACCAAACCTGCTGTTGTGCACTAGAATTTTCCAGCCAGAGTAAGTGCTATTCATGCTACTCTTGTTTTTCCTGGTTTATGTCTGATTTGTAGGGTAGGAAAATAAATGTGATAAGCAAGTGAGCAAAAAGTAGGCTAAGTAGGAACTTGCTAGAGATCTGGCCTCATTTTTGTCTTACCTTCTCTATATCACAGAGGCAACCCTGGGAGCTGGCGCGGAGAGTATGCAAATCTGATTGCAGAAGTAATAAACAGAAACTATAAAGAGGGCTCTCTGATGGCTCGTCCTGCTAGTGTCAGACTGAAATGTCAAAAAGTCTCATCTCTCACATGAGTAACATGTTTTAGACAGAAGAAAGGGAGCAGGTGATGGAAATATGCCATTCCAGATTCCCACGGAACACTCTGAAGACTTCATTCCTGCCTCCTGCACAGCAAAGCAGCCTCCAAAACGATAGGATTTGGGGAGACCAACTAGCCCCTGATTTGCTCCACCTATATGTTTTCATCAAAATTAAATGGCTGTTGACTTACTCATTTACATTCAAAAAGCAGGAAGGATCAAATGAAAACAAAACCCAGATCAGACACCTGACATAATGCTTAACCCAAAGTATAAACCCAATGATTCTTATGGTATTATTCCAATTCATGAAGCTAGAGTTAAGCATTTTATTCAAGTTCATCTTTGTCAAACTTTACAAGAGATAGGTAATGAGGAATTTTGATGTACGTGACAAAACAATGATTGCAGTTTAGGTATAATGATCAACAATGTACCCAACTACCAGGGTCCTATAAGAGTATGTGGCCTTGTGCCTTTGATGCCATCTTAGTATGTGGCTGTGCACTGTACGATATTAGATTGGCAAAATCATCTCATGGTGCATTTGTGAGAATTTGTGAGAATGTATCCTTATTATTCAGGTGACACGTCTTTTTATAAACTAAGGCAGGTGGACTCTATGCTCTTTTTGATGATCTGTGCTTTTTATATTTTTACCGATAACACAGTGGTGCCTCAGTTCATAAACTCAAATCTCTTCACATATCTAGTCACAAAACAAACTGATAAAAACCAAATCAGATTTCTCCTTTAGGCTGACACTCAACTTGACCATTGAATTCGACCTGATTCTCATCTACTTTGGTTTGCGACCAGAATCATGGTAACAATCAAGTTTGTTCCTTATTTATCTCAGTCATATCCTGGTGCAGGTGTTTAGCTCATTGCTATTAAGAACTGCACTGAGCACATCTATTAACTTTCCTTCTAAGACTTTGTAGAAGACCTTTTTGTTATTTTCAAAAATTTCAAACTAGAGATATTGAAACATAATTAGGCCCGAATAACTACCCATATCCACACAATAGTGTCTCTGCTTTCTGACAAAGGCAGGACCATTTGTTCTCTAAGTTGTACCAAAGCTGGTTCCTGGGAGAGCACAAAACGGTCATCATAAAATTATATGAAAGAAGAAAAAAGTGCAATGTATGTTGAGTGTTTATTTTCAGTAATGTTAATCAAAACAAACACAATACAACAGTAAAGTCCACATGCCACACAATATTCTTTGAGTAGGTGGCTAGTTTTCATTCCCTAAAACATTTGGGAGCAATTTTAATTTGCTCAACACTATACTAATGCTCTAGCACATGGAAGCTTCTAGAGCTTGACTGCCTTGAAAGGAGTTGGGGGGGTCTGTGCAGTGTTGTCCTGGAAGAAGACTCTTGATTTTCTGTTAAGCATCAATAAGAACTCCACAGTCAGGGGCTTACTTGACAGATCATCTTTATTTTACACCTCAGGGGGCAGATAGAGATGAAATTTATAGTAAAGAAAGATAAGAAAGTGCTGGTATGAAGCTTAACTGTATTTTAAAAGCACTTTCAGCTGAAAATAATGAGATAAAAATTTATACATTTTTAGTAGACCTTTACTTACATTCTAAATTCTTATTAATTCCAGAGGTTAAACTTAACCTAGGTACTATATTTCAGTGGGGCCATCACTAAACCTCCCCAGCTTCCAGTTTGAACATCACAAGGTGAGTGGCTCTGGAGAAATCAGAGCAAGCTGTCTACAGAGCACTTTCTTAGCTACTTTGCTCAAACATTACTGAGTAAACCAGTTTGTCCTGATCCATGAAATCATAGCTCATTATTTCCTTCAAGTTCATTCATGTCAAATTGGACCCTAAGAAACAAATGAAGAAGAAAAGTGAATCCTTTTATTTTTTGTTTTTAAAATTTTTCTACTTTTAAGGTTAGATATGCTCCCAAATGCATAATTGGTAGGGCTGGTATTATTAATAGATTAAAATAATTGAGGTAAAGTGATCTTTGCAGGGAGAATCCAATATATCAGAGAATATTAAGTGAATCAGGCAATATGCCAATGTCTTATATATACTTCATTCTCTAAATATCACATCGTTTTTTTTCTTATAAATGCTATAGATACTTTAGCATTTCTCACCAATTCTGTCCGAGAATAACTCAAAATTCAGAACAACTTTACAGGATTCCATTTCTGCTTTTATTACTGTTAGAAGCACGATCTCTAAGAAATAGTGAAAGAGAGAAAAAAAGAAAGAAAGAAGACAAAAGATACAGGTAAACTGTTGGTTTTCTTTTTATTATTCAGAACTTGAGAGAAAGCTATGTCAGTCTCTCTGTACACAAATTGCAAGATGGTTTGCAGCCGGGCTCCTGGCAGAGTGCTGGAAAGGGCTTTCAATGTTATTAGTATTCTTCATGGCTGTTTGTTGTCTGCTGGGGCAATTATCTTGCTTTAATTTAGGTCACTAATGATATTACGAGATAGTTTGATGGTGGTGTAATTTCTTTTGATGTTGTTTTTGTAGCTATTGCTTATATCAACTCATTGTGATTCTATAAAAGATGGAATTCTATACCCACCCAGGGAGGGCAGGGAGGGAAGTGGGAAGCTGGGGAGAGAGACTGGGCTGCAGCACTGGCACGGCGGAGCGTCAGGATCTGGCACGGAGGCTGCGCTTCTGTGGAGAGGATTTTCTTCTATCCTGCTCAGTGTGTTCCCAGTACGAGAGCTGAAGCCGGGAGATCACACCACGCTGCGCAGTGTCCTGTCACGTTTGAAATTATTTCCGACAGGCTACCAAAACAATCGGTCCCTCACTTCAGTAGCTTTTACATTAGTTGAAGTCTAATTTATAAGATAGATCATTCGCTTCAGTGATTCCCATCTCAGATCCTCCAAAGTTATCCTAGGCAGAGAGCTCATTTGAGATGCACAGAGCTCTCCCTCCCCCAGCCGTCTTCTCCCCAGACCTTGGTCTCCAACATCAGCCCTTGAATGAGCAGCTGGGAAGCTTCTATTGATTATGCCCAGTAAATGTATTTTCTTTGGCTCTGAGCTTTATTCATTACCTATATATTTGCAAGCAAAGCTGAGTATTAATTTGACAGGCATGCTCATTGGCTTTGAATGTATTTTAATGAAAACTAGCTTTTCATAGCTCTATTCGGTCTAATTCCTCCACCCAGAGCTTTGGGCTCAGTGACAGAGGTCCCCAGGTCTCTGGTACATTCAGAGTCTTCTGTTATTTAGCCCACCAGAGTGCTACAATCCATGTGGAAGCGTGATTCAGAATTCTCAGCAGATTTTCTGGTTTGAAAGGAACTGTATATTTCAAAATTCTTACAGAATAAATGAGCTATTTAGAGAATAGAATTTAGATACTCATAGTATTTAGGAAATAAATACTATTTTATAATATTAGCATTCAGGAATAACATTCCATGCATATTAATAAATCTATAAAATGACATTTTTTAAAGGCTGAATTGTACATCTTTGATTGAATAGTCTTAATCCAGGGAGAGGCAGAGATGTCCATACCCTGCAACCTGCTCTTCAGAGTTGTGAAAATCACAAAAAGCATGCATTTCAGGAGCAATTCCAGTTAATGCACATTTTCTACTTTAGCTCTAATTCCAAGCCCATATTCTTCCACAGAACTGCTTTAATGTATTTTAACACCTGCCAGAAAAGCCAGTCTTCCCTCATTTGACACCAGAGCCTCTTAGCCACTGTACTTAGGACTTTAACTGGACCTCAGAACCTACCGTCACGTTTTATGTCTCATCATTTATGTGAGCACCTGCTGGTCAGGTTAACTTTTACATTCTTGAAGAAGTGGATCCCCATTATTTCTCTTACTGGTCTCTAGGTTATAAGAGATATCTGTTCTTCATGAAGCTTGGAGGAAGTTCTAGCTCTTCAGTATTACTGATCTACCAACCCTTAAAGGAGACAGGATTGTAGTTCTCAATGTTCTTTATTTTTTTTCCTTTATTGAGGATATGTGTTGGAGGGTACTGAGAGCTGAACTCATGACCTTGTGCTTGCAAGGCTGGCACTAGCACCACTGAGCTAAATCCCTGGCCTTCTCTTTATTGAGTTTATTGGTACATTTTAGATATACATTATGATTACATTCAACATTGAGAATTTGTATCTGTACATGAGGTATCTTGATTCTCATTTTTTCCCATTTTTCTGTGCTCCTACAAATTCCTACTCCCTCTGTACTTGTTTCCTTTTTTTGTTTTGTTTTGTCATTAATTTTTTTCTTTCTCTTCTGTACTTTCCTCTACATTCCTTTTCTGTTTTCCTTTTGAACATTTTTTCCTGTTTCCTTGATAAGGTAGATATTTTTCAAACTAGAATTATCAGTTTTTATTTTAAATTTGTTTATATAGAAATAAATTTTAAAATATTAAAATTTTAAAAATAACTGAAAACAAGGTCTGTCTAGAATATGAACATGTGGACACTAGATATGGTAAATACAATGTTTTTAATGCAAAACTTCATAAAATAGAATGAGTTTTGGGGAGCTGGAGTCTCTGAGTTTCTAGGTTCTTTCTGTTTGGAGCAAAGAATGAGTCAAGAGAAGCACTAACGGTAGCAGTGTTTTGTTACAGGTAGGAGAAGAAACAGGCTCTGCTCAGAGAGTTTGCACTAAGGGAAAGTAGAAAAAGAAATGCAGCCTACCAATCAAGGTGGGCACCAGGCAAGAGATGACTCAGTGGCCAAAATTCAGTGTGGACTGTCCTTTCGAGTCACCTCCTCCTCAAGGGGACATCAGGTCCTGGCTATCCCACCTAAAACCTGCTTCATTCCTCATGAGAAGTCCTCATGCAGGCGTTGGGAACTGTCCCGTACATGTGCCCTGAGATTTTGTAATTAACAGGTCATACCGACTTACCCAGCCAGTTTTGCCACGCCCTAATCTCCTTTCTCATTAGGAAGAAAGCAGTAACTTCTCACTGTTAGCACTCAGCTAAGCACTGAAGCTACATCTTCCTTATGAAATTTATATTTTAGGTATGACCAGGGCAGAGAAATCAGAATTTGCAAAAGAAAATACAAAATGAATTATAGAAGGGTCACAGAAACACTGTTGAAAATTGCTTGTATATACTTAGCTGAGTCATTGACTGTATAGACATGATAAATGGGGAAGTGACTACAATAAGAGTTAATGGGCTAGACAACCATAAGCTATTTGATTTAGGGCAAAACTACAGCAGTCATTTAAAATCATCTATCTGTAGGTCAATGCACAGAGACTTCTAAAGATTTTTTTTTTTTTTTTTTTGAGACTGGGTCTCACTTTGTAGTTCAGGCTGGCCCTGAGCTCAGCCTCAAACTCACATCACAGCAGTCCTCCTGCCTCTGCCTCTGAAGTGCGGGGATTAGAGGGGTGATGTGGTACTGATATTGTATGTGGTTACCGGGGATTGAACCCAGGTCCTTGCACATGCAAGACTGCCTCCGGAACCACTAAGTGAAATCCCCAGCCCTAAAGATGTATTTTGACACAGAATAACTTATTTTAATTATTTGCATTTCCCCATCCACCATATCAGTACTATTCACAGTGGTGGTAAACGTATCGCATTGCACGCTATTCTGTTTTTCGTTTAAGACAAAACATATTAATATAGTTTTTTTTTTTTTTCTAAACTGAAACCTCAGTATTTAGGTTAAATTGCAGTGTTGCCACTCTCTGATAAATAAGTGCATTTGGTGTTAGATTTGATACCGATACTCTAAAATGTTCTCCATCCCAGAGTGTCAGGACAGTGAAATACACACAGTGCACTAGAACCAAATGAAAACTTTAATAATCCTTTTAATTATCATCTTAGGCCATGTAGAGTTTTGTCGTTGTACTTGGTACTATGAAAATGTGGATGTGAATCAGGAAGTTTGCAAGCTCAGGGCCAAGCTAGGCAACTAAGCTAGCTCTTGTCTCAGGATTTAAAGAAAAAAGGGCTGGGGTGTCACACAGTGGCACGGCATTCTCTTGGAATTGGTTAAACCCCAGGTTCTGTCTCTAGCACATATACAAAAAGTGGATGGAAATAATCTCAAATTCTGTTTCATTGGGAACTGGAAGAAATGGAAGTGATATAGATGGAAACAAACACAAAGAGGCGAGTCCATTTTAAAATCATGTGATTTGAGGAGAGAAAGGTGTATCACTGATCATAATACTGATTCAAGATTAATGACAGCTTGATCCCAGTGTGGACTGTTCATGAATATATTCTTTAGGATGTTTATTAGGGTATTTTATCTCTGAGCACTGACTTTCTAGCTCATAACGTGAGTAACTTTGTCCTGTGAATGTCTAGAATAAATTAGCTATGAAGTCTAAGGATTCTTTTAAAATTAATTGCAAAGTGAGTTTGGGTTGGACATTGGACTCAGCAATTCTTATTTGGGTTATAAATTCCTTAAGCCTTCCGATCTTTTAGAAACTTTTCCTATTTAGTCAACAATTTCCCCCAGTGCTACTGAGAGCTACTTACAGTCATGTGTATAAGCAAGCTGAGCTAGAATAAAAGAAACAGGAAGGAGACACACAAGTACCCTAAACTAGCTTAGTTTTATGTATTCTTGTTTAAAAGAGAACTTCTCCATTCCAGATGTGTACCATTTAAATGTCTCCTTAAATGAAACTGACAGAGACAGAATAGGATCCAATTAGCGCAAGTTTCCTTTCCTTGCATCTGATAAGTTAACATCTGTGCCTTCTGATAAAGGCACTTTATTTTTTTAGTGGCATTTGCACTATTCATTAGTTTCCTTTTAGCGCAAATAGCTGACTTCAAAATATGCCCCGCAGCTACCGTGAATTGTTAGACAGGTGGCAGAGAGGTTTCACCTGAGAAGTAAACTTCTTGAGGTATACATTTGAGTTTTCATGATAACAATGGGAGGGGAAACTTTATTAGCCAAGTTGGGTATTTGCTTACTCCCAAACAATGATTTACTTAGTATCATGCAATGGGTAGGATGATACTGAAAAAGATGACAGGGTTAATTACTACTTTGTACTTTCTCATTCCCTTAAAAGTGTAGTATTCTATTATTTGGATTAATTGTCTCCTTCTGATTGGATGTCCTTGGTTTGGACAGGAGTTTTTGTTTGTTTTCCTTGTTCAAAGTCACAACTTCCTCTGAGTTTTCTGCCAACTTCTCCATGCTCTGTTGTGTCCAACAATGTCCTCTGGAACCTCCATTCGTGAGCAAGCATCTCCAGCCTTCTATTTCTCTACACAGCACCTCTTTCTCTTCCTTTTCCTTGTTACAGGAACTCACAGGACACTTGTCTCCTGTCTTCAATTCTTTACAGGCCAAGTCCTCATAAGCACATCCCCTG